>JAUOBV010291694.1:0-11173 GCA_032360425.1 Rubia occidens
GGAAATTTCAGAACCACTCCCATTTTTATTTTTAATTTTTTTATTACATTTCAGTTTAAAAATAAATCAAAATACATATTAATTAAAAATTATACAAATACAGGGCGTAATACAGTAAAATACAGGGCGTGATATAGCAACACCCTTTATCTTCCTTCTCCTTTACTTTTTGCTTTTCTTTATGCTTGATTTTTAATGCCCTTTTCTTTTTTCCTTCCTCTTTTAAAACGTTTTCCCGCTCTCCGCCTTCCCCGTTATTCTTTGACGGCCGTTTCATTTATGAATGGCAAGCTATTAATCTGTTGGATTATGTTTGAATTTCAATTTTTTCTTGAAACTGCTCTAGTCAACAGAAGGTATTAAATTTATTTTTGAGCGGAACTACGCTTCTCCATTTGGCGTTTGGACTGTGTGAGTGAGGGCTTTATGTGAAAATTACCATATTAACGTCACTGATTGTTGACTCATGTGAGTGTTTAACTTTTCTGATACTCTTTCCGTTTCAGTTTCATTCAGTTTCATCGTATTTGACATATTTTTCTTTTGTAATTTTTTTAAATCAATTTTATTCATCCATTCTACATCTTTTTTATTAAAATTTAATCCCATCTACTCATTTCATTTACAATAAAATCTGAGCATATGAATTTATAGTGTCAAACATGAGAAATGGAGGAAGTATCAGGTTATTTGATCATATTGTACGGAATAATGAGAATAATTGTGTCTTATCTAATTGGTAGCTCTGTCACGGAGTATGAATTATATTTACATGGAAAAGTCTATTCTAAACTTATACGTTAACATTAGCATGCTCACGTCATCTTTCAATTAAAATGATATTGTTGTGCTCATTGTACTACATAAGATTTGGTCGACTTTAGACATTTTGTCCAAATGTAAGAATAAAATTTGAAGTTGGAGTTGTTGAGTAAACATAGTGTTTCATATTTTAATTTGAAAAATTCAAGTAATGTGTAGTAATCTCTTAGAAAGTGAGAAGCGTTAATATATTTATATTTAAACTATAAAACGTAAAAGAAAAAAATGTGTTGAGTTTAATTATTTCGATGAGTAAGATTCCTCCATTTGATGAAAAGTTATTAAGGAATATGAATACTAGTTAGAATATGAATATTCTTGTAATATTACTTGTACTTGTAATTAGATTAGAATTCATTTTCTAGTCTGATTTAAGTTTTCTGTACTAGTATATAATGTATCCAAGAGCATGATTACAAACACACAATTATTACCTCGTAAATTTTTCATGTATTGTTTTTGTATTATAAAAATACATAATATTAAAAATGAATCTCTCAAATATTTATGGTTAAAAGAATAAATATATAATGGAAAGTTGAGGACACTCAGTTGGCTTTAAACTCTTATGGTTTAGGCGATAAACCAACAGAATTTGAGAATAATAGCATAACTTTTTACATGGTATTGCGGAGATAGAATAAGAACCTTGTCTCCACTAATTAATTATGTAGTTATTTCATAAAATTTGGGATGGATTTCGTTAATTATATTATATCCAGGGATACCAATCATATCTTATCCTTGGGATAGGATATAATTTGCCTATTATTTATATATGATTCTATACTTCATTAAATTTTCATTAAAAAAATGAAAATCGTTCCTTAAGATTTTCTCCCCCAACTTTTGAAATACCAAAACCACCAAAAACGTACACATCAACTGCCAACTAATTCTCTGCAAAAGTCAAATCCAACTTTATGCCAATCATCACTAGAAACAAGTTAGTACTACTTTTGTTTTGAACTCCTTTCCAACGTACCATAATTACAATTTTCTTTAAGCAATATTTTCACGACTTATATTGTGTACTTAATTTTGATGAGTTTTTAAAGAGGAATTCGTTTAAATGTTGTTCATAATTTTGACAGGTTCATGAAGAGGAATCGATGCAATGGGTTTTTTGGGGAAAAATTAATGAAGAGTGTCGTTGAGTTTTCTAATTTTGGTGAATTTTACTTTATTTTGTTCTTTTTAATTTTGATCATTTTTGAAGAGGAATCCATTGGAATTTGTTGAGTTCTCAATTTTAATGGGTCATTGAAGAGGGGTACGTTTCAATGTTATTACACTCTCTCATAAAAAAACAGGCTTTAAAGGGAGTGTATGAATGTCATTCATACTTAATTATTATTATTTCTGTTCATGGTAAAATTAAAGAAATGTGTTAGTTTAGATGGTCGGATCAGATCATTTCACGTTATAAATAGGAATTATAATTAGTGTACACTATTATTAAACCATTTCAAATCTTATTACACCATTAAATGAAATTCCTTTCAATGTTAAATTTTTATTTACATTGAAGTAGTAATATGATAAATTGAATTATTTTTATATGAAAATGCATAAAAATAATAATAATAACATGTGATTGAGAAATTAATTTATCTAAAACAAGGGATTTAACAAAGTGATTGCAAACACAAACTTATTAATTATAATTCATACGTGTCAGAAATAATGTCGCAATATCTTGACAATTTAATGATATGGCGAAATTCTACCACAAATTTGCAGCACATTTATTATTTTTTCGTCTCCTGAAGATATATTTGTAAATTTTTGTAATGATTTGTCATAATTATTGGAACATTACATAAAATGTTGCACTAAATGTCAAGAGAAAGGAGACACAACCAGTAAATGACATAATTGTGCCACAAATTTGGAAGAAAGTTGTAATTGTATCATCTAATCAAGACATTTTATTAAAGTGTCGTAAATATCTTTTTTGTAAATTTGAGACATTATAAAAAAAATGTGGCATGTATGTCACAAAACATACAACATATCAAAGAAATGATACAATTGTGTTATAAATTAGCAACAAATTCATAAATGTGTCGTTTAATTGTGACATTTTAGTAAAGTGTCACAAATAATATGTCTTAGAATTACGACAATAAATAATATGCAGAATATGGTCACAAGAAAGTGACATAGCAATAAAATAACGTAAATATGTCGGCAGTGAACGGCACTTAGCCATAAGCGTGGTAAATATATGACATTTACACATTGGTCGCATGTATATATGTCACAAATGGTCAACTTTCTTGCAGTGGTTGGACAATCAAATGATTAATTAGGATATTTCTATGTATTTCATAAAAGGAAAATTATGACTTCAAAGTACCTCATCATTGTGTCCTAAATATATCATTTTTTATGCCAGTCAAATTGTTGAATACGACTTTTCTTTTTCTTATATTTTTCTTAATCTGGTGGGATGGACTAGTTGAGGAATAAGGCGGGGTGGATATTTGGCTCTTGAATAATAAGAATATAGTAAAAAATGTGGATATCAAATGCAACTGTTAACCCGATGGTTCACTAGTGCTAGAGAGCTATTTAAGGTGGTAATTGAGTACTATGACGGTGATTACAAACTACCATCCCAGGAACCGTTGTGGATACAACCCCTTCGTTTCACGGCGGTTCTACAACCTCCATGGTAAATTATGTGCACAGAGTTTTGTAATGACGAGGTTTTTATTAATTAAACTTACTCGAAACGTAGCTGATATAAAATACTATGGAAATGGTCATGTGAAACATACTTCCGAAGTTACAAATTTGTTCCCACAATGTGCAGGTGATATTTTGTAGAAAGAATAAATATCTTTTGGTTTGAGTTCCAATTTAAAAACATAATGCCAGTTTTAGTGTCCCCATTGCAATGGGATATGTAGCTATTTTGTAATTTTGGTCAGAAAGAGGAATGTTTGTGAAATTAGGAAAGGATTTGGATGTATGTTTGCTGAGTTTCTTAAATGATTGACATTTCAGAATAGTTGCTATTATATATGAACTGGAATAAATTTTTAGACGATTGACTATAGTAATGCTTCCACTGCAAGTTAATTTCTGCAATTGGAAACATTGTCGGAAACTTTGGTTATCAATAAGAGAAAAGTACTCAAAAATGCATTTCATGTCCGCATTAATTAAACCAATATATGTGAGTAGTTTCATAAAGAAACACACAAATTTTAACACAAAATTAATTGTAAAAAATAGAAATACATAGTAGGGTATTAGTTGCGGCCATATGTTTGAAATAAAAAGGAAAAAATAAAATAATAACCCTCTTTTATTTTTGTATATTTTCTTTCCCTCAATAATAACCCTAAACTACACACCCATGCCCCTAAATTTCCTTATCATAACCTCCCTATATTACACACCAAAAATACATTCTGCATTTACAAATTGCACATGCATTATTAATTGCACTCAAACTGCACAAAAATTGCAAGAGCAATTGAATGTGCAATTGAGATGTTTCAATGAGTATTACATTGTATTTATAACAGGAAGAAATAAACTTCAATTTTATCATTGGATAAAAAATTCAATTTTTTTATCATCTATAATATGTGAAAGGCATTGGTAGGTTTAACTGTATTCAAGATACTCTCCCTGACTGTATCATTCAAGCCATCTAAGATTGAAGGTATAAGAAATTGGTCGGGTGGTATAAGTGTCTCATTAGCAAGCAGAGATAGTAGTGTGTTTGGTGGTGGAGTGACTGATCATTTAGTCGCACCTAGGTTTTTCCGGGTTATAATCAATTCCTACTACTTTAATATGTATTGGATTATGATTGACAGCTTCTAGTCTAGAAACTGCCATGAGCAAAATACACATAAGTAGAAGTTCGACGTCATCATGACAGCTCTGACTTGAGTTGCTTGTCTTGATTCAACTGACGGGAGGGAAAAAATAAATTGTCATTTCCTGAACTATCCAATAATTACACTCCTACAATACAATCTACATTCCCAAATTGCATAAGCAATGCTTATTGCACACAAAATGCACAAAAATTGCAAGAGTGACTCAACCATTGATTATTGAAAGTTATTGTTTGGTGTTAAAAAATTGGACAATCAAATTATTAATTAGGATATTTCTATGTATCTCATAAAAGGAAAATTACAACTTCAAAGTACCTCATCATTGTGTCCTAAAGTAAATAATTTTTTATGCAAGTCAAATTTGTTGAATGCGACTTTTCTTTTTCTTTTCTTTTTGTTAATCTTGTGGAATTGACTAGTTAAGGAATATGGTGGGGGCGGATATGTGATGTTTGAATAATAATAATTTCGTAAGCAATGTGGATACAAAATGCATTTGCTAACCCGATGATGCACTAGTACTATATAGGGCTATTTAAGGTTGCGATTGAGTACTATGACGGTGATTACAAACAGCCATCTCTGGAACCATTGCGGATCCAACTCTTTCGTTGGACGGTAGTTCTACAACCTCCATGGTAAATTATGTGAACGGAATTAGGGAATGACCGGGTTTTTATTAATTAAATATACGAGTAATGTTTCTGAAATCATAAACTGTGGAAATCGTCATGCGTGAAACATACTACCAAAGTTACAAAATTATTCTTGAAATATGTAGGTGATCTCTTGTAGAAAGAATACATATCGTCTGGTTTGAGTTCCGATTTAAAAATACAATGTCGTTTTTAGTGTCCCTATTGCAATGAGAGATATAGTGATTTTGTAACTTTGGTTAGAAAGAGAAGTGTTTGTGAAATTAGGAAAGGATTTGAATGTGTGTTTGTTGAGCTTCTTAAACGGCTGACATTTCATAATAGTTGCTATTCTATATGAATTGGAATAATTTTTCAGATGATCGACTCTAGTAATGCTACTACTACAAGTTAATGTCTGCAATTGGAAACACTGTCGAAAATTTTGGCTATCAATAAGAGAAATGTATTCATAAATGAATTTCATGATATCTGAAGGGCATTAGTATGTTTGATTGTATTCAAGATACTCTCAATGACTGTATCATTCACGCCATCTAAGATTAAATGAATAAGAAACAGATCCGGTCGTATGAGTGCCTCATAAGCAAGCCGCGATGATCGTGTGTTTGGTTGTGGCATGACTGGTTTATTAGTCACAGCTAGTGCTTTCCAGGTAATCATAAATTCCTACTGCTTCAACATGTATTGGATTTTGATCGGCAACTTCTTGGCTAGAAACCGGCATGAGCAAAAAGCCAAAGCAGAAGCCCGAAGTTATCATGGCAACTCTTTGCTTATTCTGATTTAATGATTGGAGGAACAAAACTAAATTTCCACCTGAACTATCCAATTGTTACACACCTACAATAAAATCTACTTTCCCGAATTGCACAGGCGGTGCTTATTGCACACAAACTGCACACAAACTGCAAGAGTGACTGAACCATTTATTATTGAAAATTATTGTTTGGTGATAAAAAACAGACAATCTAATGATTAATTAGGATCTTTCTAGGTATCTCATAATAGAAAAATTACAAATTCAAAGTACCTCATCATCGTTTCCTAAAGTATTCAAATTTTTATGCCAGTCAAATACATGAATGCGACTTTTCTTTTTCTTCTCTTAATCTGGAGGGATGCATTAGTTGAAGAATAAGGAGGGGCGAATATGTGTTGTTTGAATAATAAGATTTTTTTGTGTGATATTGATAAGAAATGCAAGTATTCACTCGATGGTTCACTATTTTTAGATATGGCTATTAATGGCGGTGAATTGAATATTATAATGGTGATTACATATTTTCGTCCCTGGAATCATTGCGGATCTAACCCCTTTATTGCACGGCGGTTCTACAACCTCCATGGTAAATTATGTGCATGGAGTTTCAATATGATGTGGTTACCATTAATTAAATCACCTTGTTATTTTTTGATATCATAAACAACGCAAATCATCGTGGGTGACATACATAAAAAATCAGAATTTTTTTCTTTAGGGTATCTCTTATACATGGAATACAGATTGTCTGGTTTGACTTCGATTTAAAAATAAAATGCTGATTTTACTATTCTTATTGCATTGGGAGATGTTGCAATTTAGTAACTTAGGTTTGAAATAGAAAAGTTTGTGAGATCGGGAACTGATTTTGATG
Organism: Rubia occidens; assembly: GCA_032360425.1. Lineage (NCBI taxonomy): Eukaryota > Viridiplantae > Streptophyta > Magnoliopsida > Gentianales > Rubiaceae > Rubia > Rubia occidens. The sequence goes on from JAUOBV010291694.1 coordinate 6,982, forward strand.
TGGGTTTTCTAAGTTTCTTCAAGAGTTAACATTTCAGAATAGTTGACGTTCTATATGAAATTGAATAATTTTTTAGACGACCGACTCTAGTAGTGCTTCCACTAGAAGTTAACATCCGCAAATGGAAACATTGTCGAAAAAATTGGTTATCAATAACAAGAATGTATTCATAAATGCATTTCATATCTACATTTCATATCCGCATTCAATAGACCATCATCAATAACAAACCATATCATGTAAAATGTTACCTGTAAGGGTCTTCATATGTGCCTAAACCCTTCACAAAATGCCATTAGTGAAGCTTTTCTGCCCAAAGCTCACTTTTTATGGGCCAAAAAAGTAGTAGGTGAGTATTAAATGAAATTCTAGCATCGGTATATCATTCTTTATACAAGTGCTAGCTATTTTCCCATTAAGATTTTACCTAGCAAAAATACTATTCCGGTCATAGGCACCAGTTTTAGCACAAGTACAATATATTTTGAGATTACAGGTGTTGAATCAACTAATCTTTTACCTAGTTCTTTACATAGGCACATGTATTAGGTGAACCAGTGTTGGATATATACACAGGCACCGGTATTTCTAGTTTTTGCACAAAACTGGTGTACTCCCTCAATCCCATTATTATTGGCTTATTTACTTTTTCACTATCTTCAATGATCATGTTTGATAATCAATATCTATAACTACATATAATAATTCTGCATAAAAAATTGATATTTAGAAAATTGATGATAAGATGAATCCTACAATTCCTAACATGATATTTTATTATATGTATAATAGTTTATATTTAGGGTCAAAATTTACCAATTTTTTCTTTGAAAAAGAAAAATAGGCCAATAATTATGGGAGAAAGGGAGTGTATGTTTTTCCTTGCACCGGTATTTTTGTCCCAACACTGACATACCGGTGCCTTTGTACTTGTTTTCTGGTAGTACAGATACTTACTTGTGGATATGAGAGGTGGTGTGGAGAAATCATCTCTACTCACTGCTATTCACAGATTAGTAGTACCAAAAACTAGAACACAATCATATCAAATGTCATTTACAATGTTCTTAGCCATTTCACTTATATAATTGTCCAACTCTAGTGGAGAAACCTATATTAATGGGAGTGTAGAAGACAATTTCGTCCAAATCCTGAGGAATTGCCTTTGTTAAGACGTTTTTAACTCAAAACCAATGAGATTCAGCCAGTTCTTAATGTTAAAGTTGTTTTTCACCGATTGAAGGTGGTTATGAAAAACTACGTTTAAGTCAATCGTTATAGAGATGGTTGTGGCATAGCGAATTCTATTTCAATTATCTCCAAGATTAGAACCAGGAGCAGATGTTACTTTCGATTTCATAACTTGTTTCTTGTGGAATGATTGGATGTTGATCTTGTTTTACTTTTGGACCTAGAGTGGGGAAATTTGTTCGAATGTTGGAACATTTTCATTTCTAAGGAAACTGATTTAAATATTTCAATTTCTCGTGCGAAGGACGTTCCACTTTTGGAACCTAACTTCAGTCCCTTTCATTGAATTGTTTACGTGCGAAGGCCGTTCCATTTTCATTATAACTTTTAATTAACATTTGTAATTTTGTTCCTCTAAATTTGTAACTTCAAATCATTAATTTGTCTAGATTACACACATACATTTGAAAATTGCATATGCATCATGTATTGCACCCAAACTGCACAAAATTGCAAGAGTAATTGAATATGTATTTGAGATGCTTAAATGAGTAGGCCAGTGTATTTAAAATATAAAAGCAATAAAATCCAAGTTTAAAATTGGATGAAAAATTCAATATTTTGTTCATCTACAATATGTGAATGACATTTGTATGTTAGACTTTCATCAAGATACTCTCCTTGAGTGGATCATTCATGTCATTTGATATTGGAGGAATAAGAAACAGGTCTGGTGGTCTGAGTCTCTCATTAGCAATCGTTAATAGTCGTGTGGTATGTGTTGGCATGGCTTGTTTGTTAGTCACAACTAGTCCTGTCGAGGTAATCATCAATTCTAGCTACTTCAAAATGTATCAGATTGTGACCGGCAATTCCACGCCGGAAACTAGAATGAGCAAAAAACCAAGAAGCAGACTTCCGAACACATCTTGACAACTCTGACATCTGTTGCTTATCCTTATTGAATTTATCGGAGGAACATAACAAAACTTCCATTCCCTTTACTATCCAATAACTACACACCTATAATACAATATACATTTCAAAATTTCAGAAGCATTTCTTATTGCACACAAACTGCAAAAAAACTACACACAAATTGCAAGACTGTCTGAACAATTAATTATTGAAAGTTATGGGTTGGTGATAAAATGTAGGGAAAATGATTATTAATTAGGATCTTTCTAGGTATCTCATAAAGAAAATTTACAACTTCAAATTACCTCATCATTTTTCATAAATTAATTATATTATTGTGCAAGTCAAATTGCAGAATGCGACTTTGCTTTTACTTTTCCTTTTTCCAATCAGGCGGGGCAGATTAATTGAGGAATAAGGTTGCGTCAGATATGTTTTTAAAAAAAATACTTTGGTTCTCGAAAATGACACAAAATTAAAATATTAATTCATTGGTTCCCTAGTGGGAAAGGGCTTTTTAAGGCCGTGATGGAGTATTATAACAGTGATTACAAACCGGCATCCCTGCCATCACTACAGATCTAGCCCTTCATTGCACGGAAGTTCTACAACTGCCATGATAAATTATGTAGATGGCATTTTCGAACGGCGTTGCTTCTATTAATTAAACCGCTTTGTAATCTTTCCAATATCAGAATCCGTGGAAATTTTTGTACTTTAAACATACTTCTGGAGTTCGATTATTGTTCCCAGAATGTATAGGCGATATCTTGTATCCGGAATGCAAATCAGCCAATTCGACTTCTAAATTAATAATACAATATAGGTTTTAGTATCCCTATTGCATCAAGAGATGTTGCAATTTTAGGACTTAGGTAAAAAATAGAAAAGATTACGAGATCCGGACGAATTTGGATGTGTTTTCTGATTTTCTTATTCTATTTGGAAGTGTGCTTGCTGGTTTGTTTTATATGAAATAGAATAATATTTACATGATCGACTATAGTAATGCATCCATTGCAAGTTACAGTCCACAATGGAAGCATTGTCGGAAGCTTTGGTAATCAGTAACATAAATTTTTTCATAAATGTGGTTCGTACCCGCATTCAGTAGACCATGATGTGTAAGTAGTTTCAGAATGAAACATACAAATTTTAATACAAAGTTAACCGTAAGAAAATGAAATATACATAATAATGGTTTTGTTGCAGCCATGTGGTTAGAATACAAAGGGGGAAAAACTAAGAATAACCCTCTTTGAGTTTTACCTCTTGTTCATCTCTGGCCATGTGTTCGAAACAGAGAGGAAAAACAAAAGGAATAACCCTATTTTAGTTTTATCTCATTCCTCTATCTAAAATTCATGTTTTGAAGGTCCGTTTTTGCGATGGTTGCCAAGCGAGAGGCTTCTAGAATGAAGAAGAAATAAGAGAGCCAAGAATTACTGGCATAGTATGGTATAATTTAGGCATTGAAGTTATGAGAAATTATAGTAGCTTAGAAAAATCCTACAACTCAAAGAGCTTGAATCCTAGCTCGAGAATCCTCCCTCTTGAAGCTATTGGAGGCACAAAACTACACTTGTATGTGAAGGGAATTTGTAGGGTAGACTGTCTTTGAGATATTCCCCTTGGCTAGAGTAATAAGAAACCAATATGAGTGGCATGAGTGTCTCTTAGCAAACCGCAATGATTATGTGGTTGGTGGTGTGGCTGGTCTGTTAGTCTTAGCTAATCATGTCTAGGTAATCACTAAATCTTGCTGCTTTAATATGTATTGGATTGTGATCGGTAACTTCTTGACTGGAAACCAGCGTGAAGAAAAAAACCAAGGATCTGAGTTCTTAAGTCAACATTGCAGCTATGACTTCTTTTGTTTATTCTGATTGAATTGATTGGAGGAACAATGCTAAATTTCCATTTCCATAAATATCACATAATTACACACTTACAATACAATCTACATTCCCAAATTTTACAGACATTGCTTATTGAAAACAAACTATACACAAAGTGCAAGAGTGACTGAACCATTGATTATTGAAAGTTATGGTTGGTGATTAAAAGTAGAAAAGTTATAATT
>JAUOBV010291802.1:0-11172 GCA_032360425.1 Rubia occidens
TATCCATCCTGGAAGGTTCTGGCCATTCTGGCTATTTTTGAAAATTTATAGATAAAAATTTAATCATGCAGGTGTGAGTATGTTTGCTGTTCTTATAAAGAATATTAGTGAATGCGTCGATATAATTAAAGGCCATTTTTATGTCCGTCCTAGGAATTATGAATTCCTTGGATCTGAATGGGCTAATACCCCATTCATAAGGAGACATTATCTTCCTTATGTAGAACTTTGAATAGTTATTTTCCACCCCTGGTCTATTTTCCGGGAAGGAAGTAATTTTAGCAGATCCAATTGTTGTGAGGATATATTCATAATACATCCTATTTTTCCCCTCTTTGAAAGGGTAGCAAAAAATTTCTGCATATCTGTTCATCAAAAGCCATGGATCATTCAGATAATTTTTATCTTCATGAGATAAATGAAGTATTACTTCCTCATGACACCGAACCAATTGGTTTCTGTCATCCTCCAAATTTTAGAGTCTCTGGGCACATGAACCCTGCTGGTTTGATGAACTCACCTCATTGAGTATAACTCTTGGGGCGTTAGGAGTTTGTGGAGTATTACTCCCTTCTCTACCTCGGCTTTGGCCAGAGACTCTGCCTCTTCCTCTACCCTTATTTGGAGTAGGTGTAGTCCACGTGGGACGCATGAGGTTATGCCTGCAAATATTCACGGGTTAGAAAATCTGGCAATGAGTTTTCATTTTCCTTAAGATATTGAATTTCAAAATTAAATGGGACCAAATTGGCCTGTCATCTTGCAAACATTTGTTTGGAAACGTCATGTTTAAAATCTTTTTGAAACATGAACTTGGCTACATTGCAGTCTGTTCTTATTAAGAACTTTGTATTATAAAGATCATTCTAGAATTTCAGGACACACTTAACTATAGAAAGAATTTCTTTAGCTATAGTAGCGTAATTCTTTTGACTATTAGTCCATTTGCTAGAATAATATCTGACCAAATACTCCTGCTTAGTAGGGGATTTATCTGTTTAAGAATTCCCCCATAACCAATAGCAGAAGCCTCTGTTTCAATAATCTTTCCCCAATTTGGGTTTGCGAGCATAAGACATGGCAGAGCTTGAACATTCCTTTTTATTTTTTGAACTGCCTTGGTATGAATTTCAGACCATGGTGTGGCAGATTTTTTCAATGTGTCATATAAGACAGCTGCATCCAAAGATAATTCTTTGTATTGAGTCGAAATATAATTTAGGCTTACCAAAAATCTTTGTAATTGGGTTTTATCAAGGATTTTATTGGTAAATTTTGAAGCAAACTCTATACTCCTGGAAATAGGAGTAATTTTCCCTTGATCAATGATATGAACCAAGAATTTAATTTTTGTTTTGAAAATATGCATTTTTGACTTGGATATAACCAAACCAATTGAAATTGTTAACTTCTTGAAAATTTCAAGATGCTTTATGTGCTCTTGAATATTTTTTGAAAATATCAAAATATCATCAATATAAACAATGATAAAATCACTATAAGGATTGAAAATATCATTCATGATATGTTGAAATTCTGAAGGGGCATTTTTTAAACCAAAAGGCATTACATTCCATTCGTAATGTCCAAATGGTACTGTGAAAGCAGTTTTATATCTATTAGATTTATTAATCTGAATCTGCCAAAATCCTGATTTTAAATCAAATTTTGAAAATATATTGGATTGATATTATCGATCCAATAAATCTTCTTTATTAGGTATTGGATACCTAATCCATTTCAAAACTTTGTTTAAAGGCTTATAATTAATTACTAATCTTGTAGTTCCATGCTCCTGCTCACTATGCTTATTAACATAGAATGTAGTACAACTCCAAAGGGAACTAGAAGAACTTATGAGTCCTTTTTCTATTAAAGTAGAAATTTCCTTTTTGCAAATTTCTAATTATTCCTTATTCATTTGACAAGGCCTAGCCTTAGTAGGAATATTTTGTTCATGAAAATCGTCTTCACAAGGAAGAGAAACAATATGTTTCTTTCTATCCCAAAAAGCATTTGGTAAATCATTACAAATAGGGATTGAAAAATCATGCTCAATACTCTTAATCTTATCCTGTAATTTAGGATTTTGTAATTGATCAATAATATTGAAATTCATTAATTCTTGTTGCAAATAACATAAATGTTATTTTTTATTTTTGCACAAGAGAAAGTATATCATTATTATTTTTATATTTTGGAATCCAAGGGAATGTAATGGTTTTCCCTTGATATGTTCCCGAGAAACTCTTCTCATCAATATGATTTAAAGGAATTAACCCATTAATGAATGGTAGGCCAATAATAATGTCATTTGCAAAAATTTTGACTAGAACAAAAGTTTGTTCAATGCATATCTTATCATGACAAATATAGGCACTAGGCAATTTATAAGAAACTTGTAAATTACCTCCATCTGCACCTGTTATTTTTCGAGTGGTTTTCACAAAATATTTTGTTGGAATCAAACCTTCTCGAATACAATTTAAATCTGCTCCTGAATCTATTTGAGTAGGAACATTTTTGTAAATTGTATTTTTATCAATTAATAAATTGATTTGAGTGATCCATTTATGTAAGGAATAAAATTTTATTGTTCCCACAAAATCATTTTCCTCCACTAGATAAGATATGGAAGATATATCGGGGGTATTACTTACCTATCATGATTCTAGGATTATAATCCTATTTTCTAGAACAATTTGTTAAATTTTTAGTAAAGAAACTTCATTTTTGAGATTATGGGTCTCTATTTTTAATTCTTGAACTGTTATAGGACCGTTCTGACTCACTTTTCTCTGTAGTTCTTCAACAATAGCTGAGAAATTATAAGGAGGATCAATCTTTGTCTTAATTCTTGAAGGAATTCTATCAGATTTTTCTTTCTCCTAAGCTTTGAATAAAGCTTCTAGAAATTTAGCTCTTTGAGTTTTATCCTGGATATTTTCCAGGATATCACTTACTTCTTCACCATTTATAACATTAATGTTGAAGTAAGCGAATTGTGCTTAGAATTTATAAAACTCATCATATGTTTCCTCTTTATTCTTAATAACTTGACAGTTATCTTTTTAAGAGAAAGCGGGTGAATTTTATTCTTCTAATGCCTCATAATCTGAGGAGCTTATGCTTTCCTAAAAATGACCAGAATCATCAGAGGAAGCGACCTTTTCTAAAAATTCATTTTTAATATATTCATCTATATTTAAGGATCTGATTTTATCCTTTTATTATTACACCTATTTGCGTAATGACCTTTTTCTCCACATGCATAGCAAGTGGGTGACTTTTTCTATCTTTTTGGGACATAGGCTTTTCTTTCATTTTTTTCTATTCTTTTAGCAGCATGTTTTTTGTAAGAATAAGATTTGTATGGGGGTTTTATTTTTGTCTTCTCTTTTTTACCATTGACTGAGAAGATGATGGTTGATTAAAAGAAAATTGTTGGCACAATTCTCCTAATTGAGTTTTTTCTAGCAACCTATTCTTCTTTAATTGTTTTGGTAATTTTAAATCATTAGAGAGAGCTAAGCCCTCTTCCATACATATTCCTATTAATTGACCATAGGAATAAAGATCCCATTGGATTCGAGAACTTCCAGATTCTCTCCTCAAACTTGTCTCCATCTTTTCAATGAAAAGAGAGGGAAGTCCATCAAGAAATCTGGCATTCCAAAAACTGCTATTAGCTTGCGGGAGGTTTAAAACTCTGCCAAGAAATACATCCTTATACCATATAAAGGATGTAAGGGTAGGACATCTGTGGTTTTGTAATAGAGTTCGAATATTATCATAATTATTGCTCTTGAATATTATCATAGTTTCAACCAACCTTACTTTCACCATTAAGTATCTTATTGATACATTATGTTCAAGCTTAATCGGTATTTAGAGATTCTACCTTAGTCATTCAATAAATAGGTTCTTCAAAAATGCATCGTTCTCTCCTATACCTTCCCTTCTCATAGTTAGTTTGAGATATTACCAATATTCATCCACTGTGCGATTGCCTTCCTTCCTCTAAGTAAGTACCAGTTAATTACCGCCATCAAGTACAAGGTTGGAACATGATACAAAGAAAGTCGGTCTTCATTCTTTCCCAAATAGGAAACAATCTCTTCCGGCATATGCTCCTGATTATTTTAACTAGACATATTTGGATTTTACATGGGTTTTTGTTGATTTGAAGAAACCATTCCTTGTTCATTAGGAAAAAAAATATCAAATTTGGATACTTTTGGGTAGGACCATAGCCGCCCATTACCGTGCCTCATCCTTGGCCGAAGTTAGAAGATCCCGAGTCAAACCCAGGCTCTTGATTGTTATAGCATTAGGATGGGGTCTTTTTCATCCTTCAGGTAGTTTGAACAAACCTTACTTTCACCATTAATTAACTTATTGATACATGATTTTGAAGCTTAATAAGTATTTAGAGATTCTACCTTAGTCGTTCAATAAACAGGTTTTAAAAAAATGCATCGTCCTCTCCTATACCTACCATTCTCTTAGTTAGTTCGAGATATTACCAATATTCATCCACTATGTGATTACCTTCCTCCTTATAAGTAAGTACCAGTGAATTTCTTCCATCAAGTACGCTTTTGGAACATGATACAAACGAAGCCCAATCTTCATTCTATCCTAAATAGCAAAGAGTGTCTTCCGGCATATGTTCTTGATTTTTTTAACTAGACATACTTAGATTTCACTTGGGGTGTTTAATGATTCGAGGAATCCAATCTTAGTTCATTAGGACAAAAGATTGAATATGAATACATCTGGGTGGGACCACAGCCACCTATCACTGTGCCTCATCTTTGGCCAAAGTTAGAAGATCCCGCGTCAAACCCAGGTCCTTGATTGTTAAAGCTGTAAGATGGAGTATTTTTTTCCTTTAGGTAGTTTCAACCAACTCTACTTTCACCATTAAGTAACTTATTGCTACATTATTTTGAAGCTTAATCAGTATTTAGAGATTCTACCTTAGTCATTCATTGAACAGATTCTTCACAAATGCATCGTCCTCTCCTGTACCTAACTTTCTCATAGTTTCTTCAAGATATTACCAATAATCATCCACGGTGCGATTACCTTAATTCTTATAAGTAAGTACAAGGGAATTTTCACCATCAAGTACGCGGTAAGAACATGATAAATATAAAAGCCCCACCTTCATTCTTTCCCAAACATCAAACAGTCTCTTTAGGCATATGTTCTTGATTCTTTTAACTAGATATACTTAGATTTCACAAAGGTTCTTGTTGATTCGAGGCAGTCATTCTTAGTTCATTGGGACAAAAGATCATATTCAAATATGTCAAGGTAGGATCACAACCACCCATCACTGTGCCTCATACTTGGCCGAAGTTAGAAGATTCAGAGTGAAACCCCGACTCTTGATTTTAAAGCTATTGGATGGGGTCTTTTTGGGCCTGAAGGTAGTTTCAACCAACCTTAATTTTGCCTATAAACTTATTGATATATTATATTGAAGCTTAATTGGTATTTAGAGATTCTTCCTTAGTCATTCAATAAATAGGTTCTTCACAAATGCATCATCCTCTGCTATACGTACTCTTCTCATACTTAGTTCAAGATATTACCAATATTCATCAACAGTGCTATAACCTTGCTTCTTATAGGTAATTATGAGTGAATTTCCATCAACTACATGGTTGGAACATGATACAAATGAAGCCCGGTCTTCATTCTTTCCCAAATAGCAAACAGTCTCTTCCAACATATGCTCTTGATTCTTTTAGCTAGACATACTTGGATTTCACATGGGTTCTTTATTTGAAGCAGCCATTCTTCATTCATTAGGAAAATAGATCAAATTTGAAAATGTCTGGGTAGTACTACAACAATCCATAACTGTGTCTCATCCTTGAACGAAGTTAGAAGATCTCGAGTCAGACCAAGTCCCTTGATTGTTAAAGCTTTAGGAGGGGGTCATTTTCGGCCTTAAGGTACTTTCAACAAACCTTACTTTCTCCATTATGTAACTTATTGATACATTTTTATTAAAATTAATTGATATTTAGATATTCCACCTTAGTCATTTAATAAAAAGGTTCTTCAAAAATGCATCATCCTCTCCTATACCTACCCTTGTCATTATCAGTTTGAGATATTACAAATATTCATCCACAGTTGGGTTACCTTGCTATTTATTACTTAAGTACGAGTGAATTTACAAAAAGTATATGGTCGGAACATTATACAAAGAACGTCCAGTCTTAATTCTTTCCCAAATAGCAAACAGTCTCTTCCGACATATGCTCTTAATTCTTTCAACTAGACATACTTGGATTTCACATCTGTTCTTTATTTAAAGCAGCCATTGTTCATTCATTAGGTCAAAAGATTAAATTTGAAAATGTCCGGGTAGGACCACTACCATTCAGAACTGTGCCTCATCCTTGGCCGAAGTTAGAAGATCTCGATCAAACCAAGGCCTTTGATTGTTAATGTTGTATGGGGGCGGTCATTTTGGGCCATAAAGTACTTTCAACCAGACTTAGTTTCACCATTATGTAACTTATTGATACATTTTTAAAAAAATTAATAGATATTTAAATATTCCACCATAGTCATTCAATAAAGAGGTTCTTCAAAAATGCATCATCCTGTCCTATACCTACCCTTGTCATTATTAGTTCGATATATTACAAATATTCATCCACGGTTGGTTACCTTGCTACTTATTACTTAAGTACGAGTGAATTTACACAAAGTATATGGTCAGAACATGATACCAACAAAGTCCGGTCTTCATTCTTTCCCAAATAGCAAACAGTCTCTTCCGACAAATGTTTTTTTATTGTTTTAACTAGACATACTTGGATTTGAAATTGGTTGTTCTTTATTTAATGCAGCCATTCTTCATTCATTAGGACAACATATCGAATATGAATATGTCTGGGAAGGACCATAGCCATTCACAACTGTACCTCATCCTTGGCCGAAGTTAGAAGATCTCGAGTCAAACCAAGGCCCTTGATTGTTAAAGATGTAGGAAGGGGTCATTTTCTGTATTAAGGTACTTTCAATCAACCTTACTTTCACCATTATGTAACTTATTGATACATTTTCATTAAAATTATTAGATATTTAGATATTCAACCTTAGTCATTCAATAAAAAAGTTCTTCAAAAATGCATCATCCTATCCTATACCTACCCTCGTCATTGTTAGTTCGAGATATTACAAATATTCATCCACAGTGGGATTACCTTGCTATTTATTACTTAAGTATGAGTGAATTTCCACAAATTATGTGGTCGTAACAAGATACAAACAAATACCGGTGTTCATTCTTTCCCAGATAGCAAACAGTCTCTTCTGGCATATGCTCTTTATTCTTTTAACTAGACATACTTGGATTTGAAATGGGTTGTTCTTTATTTGAAGCAGCCATTTTACTAGAAGATCCCTAGTAAAACCCTGGCCTTAGATTGTTAAAGCTATAGGATGGGGTCCTTCTCAACCTTAAGGTACTTTCAACAAACTTTAATTTCACCAATAAGTAACTAATTGATACATTATGTTGAATATTAATAGTTATTTAGAGATTCTACCTTACAGATTCAATAAACAGGTTCTTCACAAATGCATCATCGTCTTCTATACCTACACTTCTCACGGTTAGTTTGAGATATTACCAACATTTATCCATGGTAAAATTACCTTGCTTCTTATAAGTAAGTATGAGTGAATTTCCATCAAGTACACGGTTGGAACATGATACAAATGAAGCCCGGTTTTCATTCTATCCCAAATAGGAAACAGTCTCTTCCGACATATGCTCTTGATTCTTTTAACTAGACATACTTGGATTTCCCATGGGTTCTTTATTTAAAGAAGCCATTCTTCGTTCATTAGGACAAAAGATCGAATTGGAAAACGTCTGGGTTAAACCAAAGCCTTCCATAATTGTGCCTCATCCTTGGCCGAAGTTAGAAGTTCTCGAGACAAACCGAGGCCCTTGATGTTCAAGTTGTAGGAGGGGGTCATTTTCGGCCTTAAGTTACTTTCAACCCACCTTACTTTTACCATTATGTAACTTATTGATACATCTTTAATAAAATTAATTGATATTTAGATATTCCACCTTATTCATTTAATAAACAGGTTCTTCCAAAATGCATCATCCTCTCATGTACCTACCCTTGTCATTGTTAGTTTGAGATTTACCAATATTCATCCACGGTGGGATTACCCTGCTATTTATTAATTAATTACAAGTGAATTTCCAAATAGTATGTGGTCTAAACATGATACAAACAAAGACCGTTCTTCATTCATTCACAAATAGCAAACTGTCTCTTCCGGCATATGCTCTTTATTCTTTTAACTAGACATACTTGGATTTGAAATAGGCTTTCTTTATTTGAAGTAGTCATTCTTAATTCAATAGGACAATAGATAAAATATGAATATGTCTGGGTAGGATCACTTCCATCTATAACTGTGCCTAATCCTTGGTCGAGGTTAGAAGATCTCGAGTCAAACCAAGGCCATTGATTGTTAAAGCTGTAGGAAGGGGTCTCTTCGGCCTTAAGGTACTTTCAACCAACCTTACTTTCACCATTATGTAACTTATTGATACATTTCTATTAAAATAAATTGATATTTAGATATTCCACCTTAGTCATTCAATAAACAGGTTTTTCAAAAATGCATTATCCTCTCATATACCTACCCTCGTCATTGTTAGTTTGGGATATTACCAATTTTCATCCACGGTGGGATTACCCTGCTATTTATTAATTAAGTACAAGTGAATGTCCACAAAGTATGTGGTCGGAACATGATACAAACAAAGATCGGTCTTGATTCTTTCCCAAATAGGAAACAGTCTCTTCCAGCATATGCTCTTTATTCTTTTAACAAGACATACTTGGATTTCAAATGGGCTTTTCTTTATTTGAAGCAAACATTCTTCATTCATTAGGACAAAAGATCAAATAGAATATGTCTGGGTAGGACCACAACCGCGCATCGCTGTGACTCATCCTTGGCTGAAGTGAGACGATACGGAGCAACCTTAAGGGACTTTCAACCAACCTTACTTTCACCAATAAGTAACTTATTGATACATTATGCAGAAGATTAATAGTTATTTTGATATTTTACCCCTCTCATTTAATAAACCGGTTCTTCACAAATGCATCATCATCTTCAATACCTACCCTTCTCGTAGTTAGTTCGAGATATTACCAACATTTATCCACAGTGCAATTAACTTGCTTCTTATAAGTAAGTACGAGTGAATTTCCAATAAGTACGGGGTTGGAACATGATACAAATGAAGCCCGGTCTTCATTCTTTCCCAAATAGAAAAAAAGTCTCCTCCGGCATATGCTCTTGATTCTTTTCCATAGACATACTTGCAATTCACATGGGTTCTTTATTTGAAGAATCCATTCTTCATTCATTAGGACAAAAGATCAAATTTGAAAACATCAGGGTAGGACCATAGCCATCCATAACTGTCCCACATCCTTGGCCGAAGTTAGAAGATCTCTAGTCAAACTAAGGCCCTTGATTGTTAAAGTTGTAGGCCTTAAGGTACTTTCAACCAACCTTACTTTCACCATTATGTAACTTATTGATACATTTTTGTTAAAATTAAACAATATTTAGAGATACCACCTTAGTCATTCAATAAACAGGTTCTTCAAAAATGCATCATCCTCTCCTATACCTACCCTTGTCATAGTTAGTTTGAGATATTACCAATATTCATCCACTATGGGATTACCTTGCTATTTAGTACTTAAGTACGAGGGAATTTCAACAAAGTATGTGTTCGGAACATGATACAAAAAAAAAAGAACGGTATTCATTCTTTCCCAAATAGTAAACAGTCTCTTCCGACATATGCTCTTTATTCTTTTAACTCGACATACTTAGATTTGAAATGGGTTGTTCATTATTTGAAGCTGCCTTTCTTCATTCACTAGGAACCACAACCGCGCATCACTATGCCTTATCCTTGGACGAAGTTAGAAGATCCCAAGTAAATCCCTGTCCTTAGATTGTTAAAGCTATAGGATGGGGTATTTCTCAACGTTAAGGTACTTTCAACCAACCATAATTTCACCAATAAGTAACTTCAAAAAATGGGTTCTTCAAAAATGCATCAACCTCTCCTATACCTACCCTCGTCATTGTTAGTTCGAGATATTACAAATATTCATCCACGGTGGGATTACCTTGCTATTTATTACCTAAGTACGAGTGAATTTCCACAAAGTTGTGGTCGTATCAAGATACAAACAAAGACCGATGTTCATTCTTTCCCAAATAGCAAACAGTATCTTCCGGCATATGCTCTTTATTCTTTTAACTAGACATACTTGGATTTTAAATGTGTTTTTCTTTATTTGAAGCAGCCATTCTTCATTTATTAGGACGATCGATCGAATATGAATATATCTGGTTAGGACCACAACCGCGCATCACTATGCCTCATTCTTGGCCGAAGTTAGAAGATCCCAAGTAAAACCCTGGCCTTAGATTGGTAAAGCTATAGTATGGGGTCCTTCTCAACCTTAAGGTACTTTCAACCAACTTTAATTTCACCAATAAGTAACTTATTGATACATTATGTTGAATATTGATAGTAATTTATTGATTCTACCATACAGATTCAATAAACAGGTTCTTCACAAGTGCATCATCGTCTTCTATACCTACACTTCTCATAGTTAATTTGAGGTATTACCAACATTTATCCACGGTAAAATTACCTTGCTTCTTATAAGTAAGTATGAGTGAATTTCCATCAAGTACACGGTTGGAACATGATACAAACGAAGCCCGGTCTTCATTTTATCCCAACAGTCTCTTTCGACATATGCTCTTTATTCTTTTAACTAGACATACTTGGATTTCCCATGGGTTCTTTATTTGAAGCAGCCATTCTTCGTTCATTAGGACAAAAGATCGAATTGGAAAATTTCTGGGTTGGACCAAAGCCTTCCATAACTGTGCCTCATCATTGGCCGAAGTTAGAAGTTCTCGAGCCAAACCAAGGCCCTTGATGTTAAAGCTGTAGGAAGGGGTCATTTTTGGCCTTAAGTTACTTCAACCCACCTTACTTTTACCATTATGTAACTTATTGATACATCTTTAATAAAATTAATTGAGATTTAGATATTCCAC
>JAUOBV010291912.1:0-11171 GCA_032360425.1 Rubia occidens
TCACGTTGAGAATATATACTCATCACTGTTGCAAAATATTGTTGTCAAATCCAAGAAAATTATCAAGTGTTTTTTTTAAAAAAATAATACGAATATTGGCTAAAATTTCCAACTAGCAAAATAAACTGATATTCCGAGCATAATTTCATTATTATATGAAAGAAAAATTAAAAATTAATCTCATGCAAACCTGAAAAATAAAATAATTTGATAAATATATATTTTATTCATTCATTGGCTTCACAACATAGCCAACTCCATTTTGATAACATGGCATGAAGTGAGCAACATAAAAAAGATGTCCATACATTGTATGAACCATGATCACACTAGATCACATTTCTCCATGCTAGAATTCAGAGGCAAACTTACGCAAGTCGCACAAGACTAGGCATGAAAACAACTTGATTTCAAAAACATTACGCACAAAGAAATTGAACAAAAAATATTTATGTACCTATTCAAATATGTGGTCAGAGTTAGACACTGAATAGTGACATAAAGTCAAGTGGGCAATTTAAACTGGGACGGAAAGAGTATGTCGTTTTCCGTTTCCTTCTTCCAGAGTAAACCTACAACAATTTAAAAAAATACAAACCATGAGGACGTATTCAAGGAATGTGTCCTCTACAATTCCCTTTTTCTTCTCGTTTTCTTTTTCCAGGTTCACCATGAGGACGCATTCCTTGAACGTGTCCTTTGTTTTTCCTTTATTTCCTCCGGTGCACCCCGAACATTTTTAAAGAAAAAGGGGTTGTGCAGAGGACGCATTCGAAAAATGTGTCCTCACCATTCCGCATCCAACCTAGGAGATCATCACTCCAAGCATCCAAATTTCAAACCATCACACCTCCAAGCAAGCTCTCCCGGAATGAGAAATACGTGCAGGGGATAATGAAAAATGTGCAGAAGGTGTCGGCGACGGCAACGGAACATTCGGTGACGATACTATGGAGCCGGTGTTGTTTGTACAAAGATCCGAAAGCGCATGAAGCCTTGAACAAGAGCAATAGGATGACCAAGATCTTGCTTCTCATACAGAGCAATGTCTCTCCGGTGGTGCGACAAATGTGTAGCAATATGTTGAAAGTTTTTTAGCTTCAGTCAAGGGCTTCTTGTTTGTTCACCTATCATACCAACACTACTCACATTATGCCATTCTGACTGCAACTTCGCCAATTTCGTTTGATTTGTTGCCTACACCTATTACAACAATTTATTTTTTTAATCAATATTAGTACTCTACTTAAACTTGATGCATTCACAAGTTTTTTATAGAGTTTTTCATTCACCAAAATCTGTGCACTTTTTATTTTCATTCTGCTGCTCATGTTTCACTAATATTCTCATGTCTTTGATAGAGTGTTTCACTTGTTGGTTTGACTCGGCTGCATCAAAATTGAGAGAAATTGATGTAGAAGAATTCTTATATGAACCTGCAAAACATATAACTCCACAAAAGAATGTAATAAAAGACAACCTTCAAGTCGTATACAAGAAACTTTCCTTAAGGCTTTATTTTTTTCCTTTTCCGTGCATATAATTCAGAACATATCCTCTAAGATAAAATGAAATCTGGTTGACAGAAGTGTGCACTCACTTCTCCAACCTTGAATGAACAATGGATTGAAGAGCAAGAATTCTCTAAGAATAATGCATTATCATTCTTTTCTTCTTTGTGAGGTTTTCTCTAATATTTGGGTACTTCTCTCTTTTTTCATGTTTTCTTCTATTCCAGATGTATTCTTGTTGTGTGCTTCAAAGTGAAAACAACTCATCTATTTATATAATAGTGGCTTGAGATGAAATAATACATCTCTTCATGACACATTCCCTTTGAAACTTGAAGACATATCAATTGGTGATGAACAATGTTCGCACCGCTTCATTAATTATAGTCACATCTTTTCAATCATTGGAAATATCCAACAATCCCCCGCCATTTTCAATTATTGAAAACGTACTCCTTAAATTACTATTAACTATTGATAACCCAAGCATCGGCAAGTGGTGTCTTTCGATTAAACCAAAGTCTTAATGAAGGTCGCTATAACTTGTCGAACCACTTGGCAGTCTATGTTTTGAACCAATGATTTATCTAACAAGCCACAGTGACCAACACGCACAGAATTACTTCTTTCTCACTGTTACAAACCACACAATTCAAGATTCACGTGTGCCTATTCTTCCAAGAAGTAAAGTCCGAAAATTTTGCAATTGACATTTAAGTCTTACACTCGTATAAGCAAGTCTGTGTGACTCTTTCATGGTACGAACAATACCAAGGCCAATCAAACTGTCCCCGCCATTTATAGCTCTTTCATGGACTTGTTAAGAAATTAAAGGTTCAACCTTAATATTAATTAAACGGGTTAAACTAGCACTCTCTCTTTTGGGATATTTAATTAAGTGCTCAAATCACTATTATAGTGTAATCTGGCTCATTGAATCCAAGGCTCATTGAATCTGGCTCATTGAATCCACAAATATGATCATTTGAGTCATACCAATCAAAATTCTTATTGAATTTATAAGATTTTAATTTCTCCCAATTCAAGTATGGTTTACAAACCAAACTCTTCTAGAATTTCCTAGGAACATGTTAATTGAACCTTCGTACTTCAACAGAATTGAATTTCCTCAAAATCACAATTATATTCACAACAATTTCAGATTTTCTCAAAATCACAATTCTTTTCTGTAACTAATAAATTATTCTTAATGAGTTTCTTCAACTCATACTTTACAGTTTATCACAATGATTCATAGAATCAAAATTTGTCCGTATATCTTTGGGTTACAAGATATTAATATTGTTTCACGTTGAGAATATATAATCATCACTTTTGCAAAATATGTTGTCCAATCCAAGAAAATTATCAAGTATTTATTTTTGTTAAAATAATATGAATATTGGCTAAAATTCCCAACCAGCAAAATCAACTAATATTCCAAGCATTATTTCATTATTATACAAAAGAAAAATTAAACTCATGCAAACCGGAAATATAAAATAATTTGATCAATATATATTCTATTCATTCATTGTCTTCACAACACAACCAACTCCATTTGGATAACATGGCATGAAGTGAGCAGCATAAAAAATATGTTCATACATTGTTTGAACCTTGCATCACACTAGATCACGTTTCTTCATGCTAGATTTCAGAGGCAAACTTATGTAAGTCGCACAAGACTAAGCCTGAAAAAAAACTTGATTTTGAGAGCATAACGCACAAACAAATTGACCAAAAAATATGCATGAAATTAATCTAATTCACAACTTCCATGCATTTGAAAATAAACAAAACATACTGGTACCAAATATCAAAGTATTGAGCAATTTGGTGGCTTCCTGAACCACCCTCTCAAATTTGATTTGAACAGCATCTTCAAATTTTTACTCCAAAAATAAAGCCTTAAGATTGTTTGTTTTACTCAACTGCATCAAACTTGAGAGGAATAGATGTACCATAATTCTTCTATGAACCAGGTAAACATATAACTCCACAAAAGAATTTAATAAAAGACAACCTTCAAGTCGTGTACTAGACACTTTCCTTAAGGCTTTATTCGTTCCCCTTTGTGTCCATGTAATTCAGAACATATATCCTCTAGGATAAAATGAAGTCTGGTTGACAGAAGTGTGCACTCACTTGTCCAACCCCGAATGAACAAAGGATCGAAGAGCAAGAATTTTCTAAGAATAATGCATTATCATTCTTTTCTTCTTTGTGAGGTTTTCTCTCATATTTGAGTACTTCTCTCTTCTCTCATGGTTTCTTCTATTCTAGTTGTATTCTTGTTGTGTGCTTCAAAGTGAAGACAACTCATCTATTTATATACTAATGGCTTGAGATGAAATAATACATCTCTTCATGACATATTCCCTTTCAAACTTGAAGACATATCAATTGGTGATAAGCAATGTTCACACCGCTTCATTAATTATAGTCACATCTTTTAAATCATCGGAAATATCCAACAATCCCCCACCATTTTCGATTATTGAAAACTTATTCTTTAAATTACAGAAAACTATTGATAACCCATGCATCGGCAAGTGGTGTCTTTCGGTTGAACCAAAGCCTTAGTGAAGGTCGCTATAACATGTCGAACCACTTGGTAAGCTATGCTTTGAACCAATGATTTATCTAACAAGCCACATTGACCAACACACACAGATTCACTTCTTTCTCATTATTATAAACCACACAATTCAAGATTCACGTGTTCCTATTATTCCAAAATGTAAAGTCCGAAAATCTTGCAATTGACATTTAAGTCTTACACTCATATAAGCAAGTCCGTGTGCCTCTTTCACGGTACAAAAAATACCAAGGCCAATCAAACTGCCCCCGTCGTTTATGGTTCTTTCATGGACTTGTTAAATAATTAAAGGTTCGCCCATAATATTAGTCAAACGGGTTAAACTAGCACTCCTTTTTTGGGATGTTTTAATTGAGTGCTCAAATCACTATTATAGTGTTCTCTGACTCATTGAATCCAAGTCTTGGTATCTCACCAAGTGTGGAATGAGGTTCCACCATTTAGTGATTTAAAAGGACTTTCCATCCCATTTTTTATTTTTTCACTCATCAGCATACACGATGATACCATCTCTTTAAGTGGCTATCACTTTCATCAATATACAAATACATGCCAATTATAATCATATAACGTTCAACTCGTCTTACCATAATTCATGATGTAAATTCCATTTTTCTTGTTCCATGCATTTACAAGAAAATTTTAACCTTCAAACATCAACCATGCATGAACTACATTTATCTTTCATGGACATCATAAAGAATATAATCATGCTCCACATCTTTAAAAATTCATAATTAAAAGTACTCATCTCTTTCATGCCCCTTGATTTTTCTTCTCCACAAATATGATCATTTGAAACATACCAATCAAAATTCGTATTAAATTTATAATATTTTAATTTCTCCCAATTCAAGTATTGTTTATAAAACCAAACTCTTTTAGAATTTCCTAGGATCATGTTAATCGAACCTTTGTATTTCAATAGATTTGGATTTCCTCAAAATCACAATTATATTCACAAAAAAATTAGATTTTCTAAAACTCACAATTCTTTTCTATAACTAATAGATTATTCTTAAAGAGTTTCTTCAACTCATACTTTTGAGTTTATCACAATGATTCATAGAATCAAAATTTGTATGTATATCTTCGGGTTACAAGATAATAATATTGTTTCACGTTGAGAATATATACTCATCACTTTTGCAAAATATTGTAGCCAAATCCAAGAAAATTATCAAGTATTATTGGCTAAAATTCTCAACCAGCAAAATCAACTGATATTCCAAGCATTATTTCATTATTATATGAAAGAAAAATAAAAAAATAAACTCATGGAAACCGGAAATATAAAATAATTTGATCAATATATATTCTATTCATTCATTGGCATCACAACACAGCCAACTCCAGTCGGATAACATGGCATGAAGTGAGAAACATAAAAAAAGATGTCCATACATTGTATGGACCGTGCTTCACACTAGATCACGTTTCTTCATGCTAGAATTTAGAGGCAAACTTATACAAGGCGAACAAGACTAAGCATGAAAAAAACTTGATTTCGAAAGCATAACGCACAAAGAAATTAAACAAAAAATATGCATGAAATTAATCTAATTCACAACCTCCATGTATTTGAAAATAATCAAAACATACCAGTACCAAATATCAAAGTGTTGAGCAATTTGGTGGCTTCCTGAACCACCATCTCATATTTGATTTAAATGGCATTTTCAAATTTTGACACAAAAAATAAAGCCTTAAGATTGTTTGTTTTACTCAACTGCATCAAACATGAGAGGAATTGATGTACAAGAATTCTTCTATAAACCTGCAAAACATATAACTACAAAAAAGAATACAATAAAAGACAACCTTCAAATCGTGTACAAGACACTATCCTTAAGGCTTTATTTGTTCCCTTTTGTGTGCATATAATTTTGAACTTTTATCCTCCAGGATAAAATGAAATCTAGTTGACAGAACTGTGCACTCACTTGTCCAACCCCGAATGAACAAAGGGTCGAAGAGCAAGAATTTTCTAAGAATAATGCATTATCACTCTTTTCTTGTTTTTTAGGTTTTCTCTCATATTTGAGTACTTCGCTCTTTTCTCATGTTTTCTTCTATTCTAGTTGTATTCTTGTCGTGTACTTCAAAATGAAGACAACTCATCCATTTATATACTAATGGCTTGAGGTGAAATAATACATCTCTTCATGACACATTCCCTTTCAAACTTGAAGACATATCAATTGGTGATGTGCAATGTTCACTCCTCTTCATTAATTATAGTCACATCTTTTCAATCATTGGAAATATCCAACAATCCCCCACCATTTTGGATTATTGAAAATGTACTCTTTAAATTACAATTAACTATTGATAACCCATGCATTGGCAAGCGGTGTATTTCGATTGAACCAAAGCCTTAGTGAAGGTCGTTATAACTTGTCGAACCACTTGGTAGGATATGCTTTGAACCAATGATTTATCTAAAAAGCCGCATTGACCAACACACACAGATTCACTTCTTTCTCATTGTTATAAACCATACAATTCAACATTCACGTGTGCCTATTCTTCCAAGAAGTAAAGTTCAAAAATATTGCAATTGACGGTTAAGTCTTACACTCATATAAGCAAGTCTGCGTGCCTCTTTCAGGGTACAAACGATACCAATGTGAATCAAACTGCCCCCGCCATTTACTGCTCTTTCATGGACTTGTTAAGAAATTAAAGGTCTACCCTCAATATTAATCAAACGGGCAAAACTAGCGCTCCCTCTTTTGGGATGTTTTAATTGAGTGCTCAAATCATTATTGTAGTGTACACTAACTCATTGGATCCAAGACTTGGTATCTAACCAAGTGTGGATTGAGGTTCCAACATTTAGTGATTTAAAAGGACTTTCCATCCCATTTTTTATTATGTCACTCATCAGCATACACAATGATATAATCTCTTTAAGTGGCTATCACTTTCACCAATATGCAAATATATGCCAAATATAATCATATAACGTTCAACTCGTCTTACCATAATTCATGAAGTAAATTCTATTTTTCTTGTTCCATGCATTTACAAGAAACTTTTAACATTCAAACATCAACCATGCATGAACTATATTTCTCATTCATGGATATCATAAAGAATATCATCATGCTCCACATCTTTAAAAATTGAAATAAAAATTCATAATTAAAAGTACTTATCTCTTGCATGCCCCTTGATTCTACTTCTCAACAAATATGATCATTTGAGTCATACCAATCAAAATTCGTATTGAATTTATAAGATTTTAATTTCTCCCAATTCAAGTATGGTCTATAAACCAAACTCTTCCAGAAATTTCTAGGATCATGTTAATCGAACCTTTGTACTTCAACAGAATTGGATTTCCTCAAAATCACAATTATATTCACAACAATTTCAGATTTTCTCAAAATCACAATTCGTTTCTGTAACTAATAGATTATTCTTAAAGAGTTTCTTCAACTCACACTTTAGAGTTTATCACAATGATTCATAGAATCAAAATTTGTCTGTATATCTTCAAGTTACAAAATAATAATATTGTTTCACTTTGACAATATGTACTCATCACTTTTGCAAAAATATTGTTGTCAAATTCATAAAAATTATAATGTATTTTCTTTAAAATAATACGAATATTGGCTAAAATTCCAAACCAGCAAAATAAACTGATATTCCAAGAATTATTTCATTATTATACAAAAGAAAAATTGAAAATTAAATTCATAAAAACAGGAAATATAAAATAATTTGAACAATATATATTCTATTCATTCATTGGCTTCACAAAACAGCCAACTCCATTTGGATAACATGGCATGAAGTTAGCAACATAAAAAAGAAGTTCATACATTGTATGAACCATGCATCACACAAGATCACGTTCCCTCATGCCAGAATTCAGAGGCAAACTAATGCAAGTCGCACAAGACTAAGCATGAACACGACTTGATTTCGAAAAAAATAACGCACAAAGAAATTGATTAAAACATATGCATGAAATTAATATATTTCACAACTTCCAGGCATTTGAAAATAAACTAAACATACCGGTACCAAATATCAAAGTATTGAGCAATTTGGCGGCTTCCTAAATCACCTTCTCAAATTTAATTTGAAAAGCATCTTCAAATTTTCACACAGAAAATAAAGCCTTAAAATTGTTTGTTTTACTCAATTGCATCAAACTTGAGAGGAATTGATGTAGATGAGTTCTTCTATGAACCTGCAAATCATATAACTCTACAAAAGAATGTAATAATGACAACCTTCAAGTCATGTACAAGTTAGTTTCCTTAAGGCTTTATTCGTTCCCTTTATTGTGCATATAATTCTGAACATATATCCTCTAGGATAAAATGAAGTCTGGTTGACAGAAGTGTGCACTCACTTCTCCAACCCCGAATGAACAAAGGATCGAAGAGTAAGAATTATCTAAGAATAATGTATTATCGTTCTTTTCCTCTTTGTGTGGTTTTCTCTCATATTTGAGTACTTATCTCTTTTCTCATGTTTTCTTGTATTCTGATTGTATTCTTGTCGTGTTCTTCAAAGTGAAGACAACTCATCTATTTATAGACTAATGACTTGAGATGAAATAACACGTCTCTTCATGACATATATCCTTTGGAAACTTGAAGACATGCCTATTGGTGATGAACAATGTTCACAACGCTTCATTAATTATAGTCACATCTTTTCAATCATTGGAAATATTCAACCGGATACAGATTCTATAATCCGACTCAGACTTGGTGGATACAAATTCGGATTGGAGGAGAATAGCTTTCGTATAACTATTACTACTAGTAAATTAAGTGGATACAAATTCTAAGTTGGATAGGATAACAACAGCTCCCTTGCGATGTCGCTTCGAATCGGCAATGGTTTCAAAGTGAGCAAATCGGGCAGAATCTCAATCTGCAACACCCTGTCGAAGAAGTTAATGTCGTTAAGTAGGGGTGGAGTGGCGGTGGCCTTTGAGCAGAGGGGCGGTTATTTTTATTATAAATTTATGACCCTATTAATGCAATCCTTGTATCTTAATTTACTCCTTTCGATTTTTTTATATTGGCACCCTTTTCTTTTTTGGATGGTTTTTTTATATTGGCACTTTTCTTTTTTTGGTAAATACTAGATTGTTTTCATCCACTCATTTTACTTTTTTTTAACATGTGTCATTTCTTTGGTGCCAATATTAGGCAACCAGAGGGAGTATTTTAATTTGCAGTTTAAACCTTGATCTTTTATTAACTTATGGAAAGACCGTCTTTCAAGAGACGTACTCAAAAGTTTATAGAACTTTGAAAGGACACTGATATTATGCTTAAATGTCAATTATATCCTTTAATATGGAATGATAAAAATACTCTTCATCATTTTATTTCTATAGGGGGTTAACAATCAAGAAGATGACGATGAGTGAATTGGGCTTTGATTCAGTGGTTAATCCACCATCTCTATAACAGAGAGGTCCAAGATTTTAGTCACAACCCTAGCAAGATTTGTGAATATTAAACCAATTTTTTGCTAGGGATTACCCGACGTTGTGGAACTGTGTCGGTGGACCCCGCTGCAGTTTCTCAGCCAGTAGGTAGTTCATGAAGGTGCGATTGTGATGGTTCCGGGTTCGGTGGTGATGGTTTGATGGTGATGCAGCATCTGGGTATTCTTCAGAAGGTGTCCTCAACTCTTCAAATGGATGGAGTTTCAAGGCTTCATTGGGTTTCAACAAATTCAAACGGTGGTGTATCCTAGATTAGTGCTATCTCCTATAGTAAGATGTTTTTATATGTAGTAATTTTAGTTGTGTATGTAATCTTTAAAAAAAATGGCAGTGATAAAAACATTATATTTTAGTAGGCTCATTGATCAAAACTGGCTGATGGTTTATTCAATAATCAAACATCTTAAATTTTACTTGAATTGATGGTTAAAATATGAACTTTAGTTTTAAAAATTAAAAAGCGAAAAAGAAAAGGAGCATCCATAGTTTTGAGACCCTGTCTGTAATGCAGCCTATGGGTCACATGACAGTCGATCCTAACCCATAAACTCTAAACATGTTTAAGTAGCCACTAAATCTTGAATACGTGAATATAAAAAATATCGAATGTAGAATTTAAAATTACTTGATGTTGTTGTCCATGATAAAATATGATTATGCAAAAGAAAACTTCCGTAAGATGGTGGATAAGAAAATCAAAATGATATAAATAAATATAATATGGCATTCCCATTTTTATTTGATACTTCGAAACTTTTTACTCTCGACATTCTCATTTTTAAGTTATAATTTTCTCTTTTCAATCGCAAGTTCAAAGGGAATCAAACATTTATCATAGTAGAAATCTCTCTTCTACGCGTAGCCTCCTCTATCGAGGGCATGGAATGATCTAAAAAGAATGAACTTGTGTTCATAGTGTACATAAATCAAGAAAACCCAGATCTTTATTTCCACACCGTTTTTCACTGTCTTGATTTACATTTGCACTACTATTTTTTCCTTCAAAGCATTTATTACCTCGCTCAAACTGAAATAATACGAATAATGGCTTTTCTGTCCGAACGAATAATGGCAGTAGCTGGCGGGATATTCGGACATAAACATGAATGAAAATGTTTGGACATGAGAGCTTGCTTGTTGCACTTCTCAAGTAAACATAATCTCTACGTTTTCAGATGCTAATGAATATAGTTCGACAACATCTAACAGAATAATCAGAAGCATACTAACTTAGCAGAGGGAAAGAAAGATTGAAGTACGAAATAGTTGCTACTACAAAACCATCACTAGTGATCTCAGTGACTGCAGAATATAGAAAGCTACCACAAAATTTGTTCAACATTATAGTACTAATGCATCCACCAAAATCCATAAACAACACTTAGAAAGGAGTTGTTCAAATAAGAGTCTCAACAGAATTCAGAAACCTCGTTTAAAAAACTAGCTCATGTGGCTTGTCACCTGATCTGAGCGAAAATCTGGCTCCCAGGTATGTTTTCAAATCTTCGACAGCCTCAACAGCTTTGATCACCTGTTCGTCGACTGCCTTCTGGTCATCCTTCCTTGCTTG
>JAUOBV010292018.1:0-11170 GCA_032360425.1 Rubia occidens
CTATCTATGTCTAGTCTAGTATTTACCCTTATATGTGTAAACCCTTAGGAAAATCCCCCTTCTTCGTGGACAACCCCAACTTGCCATTATCTACTTAGTTGTAGTTAGGAAGAAATTAGGGCTTATAAATTGTATTTTTGAGATGTACGGTGACGACCTCCCACGGGACTTATTACACCAAATGGCTCACACCAATGTGCTGTGGATCGGTCGTGTTGGCTAGACCGGCTCGTGCTGGGAGCCTCTGGCATGGTGCATTGCCATCACGGCCATATCGACTGCGATGCTAGTTGGTGTTGTCATGTTGAATCTTGAGAATGTTGAACTTTGACAACCTTCTTCTCCATTCTTTATTCCATCTACTACCTTATTTTGGTTTGTGGTCTTATTTGTTCTACCATCATTGCGAATGCCCTTCATCTACTTCCATCCTTGGGAATGTCCTTCAAATATCTTCTACCAACCTTGCGGATGGCCTTCTACAAAATACACCAAAGTGCTCATGAAAAACCTACTTGTAAGCTCACAAAAGAATATCCAGGTGCTCGTGAGGACAAACTTTCTATTTGATCCAGTTTAGTATATAAAACTCATGATTTAGATATGAAAACCAACAATGGTTATCTAAAACCTTTATAATACAAACCTAACTAAACTTGCAATTAACCAAACAAAACATAATAACAAATGTTTCAAATGCATTGGTTAACACATACATAAAACTGTAGATAAACAATCAAAGACCAGGGTTTGACTAAGAATTTTCTAACTTCGGCGGAGAAAGAGATAAAGTGATGGGATGCTTCGGTCCTACCAATACATGTTCAAATATGACTTTTAGTCTTAATGAACAGAAAATGGCTTCATCAATAAACCATAATCCATCCAAAATCCAATTAAGTGTAGTTCAAAGAATCAAGAGCATATGTTGGAAGAGACTAATATAAACATGGGAAAGATAGAAGACCGGGCTTCATTTGTATCATGTTCCAATTACGTACTTGATGGGAAATAAACCATAATTAAACAATATGAAACAAGGAAATTGCAACGTGGATGAGTATTGGCAATATCTCAAACTAACCATGAAAATATTGGTATGCGATATTGCGAGGGGATGATGCATTTGAAAAGAACCGGTTAAGCTTCAACACGAAGCACCGGTGAGGGATGTATTGTTGAAAAAAAGGTTGGTTGAATGTACGTAAGGCAGAAAAAGACCCAAACCTACCGATTTAAAAATCCAAGGCTAGGGTTTGACTAGGGATATTCTCACTTCGACAAAGAAAGTGGGTTAGTGATGGGCAGCTGTGGTCCTACCATGACATATTCAATTCCAACTTTTAGTCCTAATGAACGAAAAATGGCTACCTGTAATAAACCATAATCTATCCGAAATTAAAATAAGCATAGTTAAAATAATCAAGAACATATAGTAGATGAGGCTGATTCCTACTTGGGGATGATTGAAATCGGGCTTCGTTTGTATTATGTTCCAACCACGTAGTTGATAGAAAAAAAATGTAATTAAGAAATATAAAGCAAGGAAATTATACCGTGATAAATATTGGCAATAAGAGAGGTTGGTATGCGAAAGAATGGTGCATTTGTAAAAAACCTATTTATAAAAGAAATAGGAGAGAATTTTCAAATACCGATTAGGCTTCAAAATGATGTACATATGAAGGACATATTGGTGAAAGAAAGGTTGGTTAAAAGTATGTTAAGGAAAAACACCCCCCATATAACAACTTTAACAATCAAATGCCAGGGTTTAACTCGAGATCTTTTAACTTTGGCCAAGAAAGAGGCATGGTGATGGGCAGCTGTGGTCCTTATCAGATGTATTATAACACACTTGAAATAAAAATGCTCTTACTTATGCATTATAAAAAAGTGAATTGCAAGTTGGATGAATTTTCCAATATCCTGAACTAACCATGATATAGGATAGTATGATTCATTTGGTAAGAACCGGTTTATTGAAAGACTAAGGGAGAATATCAAAATTCTGTTTAAGCTTCAACATTATGTATATCAATGAGGGATGTATTAGTGAAGGAAGGGTTTGTGAAAGTAACATAAGACAAAAAGATCCCAACCTACCACTTTAAAAATCAAAGCTAGTATTTGACTTGAGATCTTCTAACTTCGACCAAGAAAGAGGCACTATAATTCGCGGCTCTGATCTAGTCCAAACGTATTCAAATCCAAAATTTAGTCCTAATTAATGAGAATGGCTGCCTAAAATCAATCACAATCCATCTTAAGTCAAGTTCAAAGAATCCAGAATATATGCTGTAAGAAACTGATTGCTACTTGGCAAAGATTAAAGGCCGAGATTCATTTGTATCATGTTCCAACCACATACTTGATGGAAAAACACTTGTAATAAGTAATATAAAGCAAGAAAATTGCACCTTGGATGACAATTGTCAATATCTCGAACAAACCATGGGAATGGTTAGTATGCGAGAGGATGATGCATTTTTTTGAAGAAACTCTTTATCCAAGGACTAAGGGAGAATCTCCAAATACCAATTAAGCTTCAACATAATGTATCAATGAGTGACTTATTGTGAAAGAAAGTTTGTTTCAAACTACCTTAAGGCTGAACCCTATCCAACAACTTTAACAATCAAAGGCCGGGGTTGACTAAGGTTTTTCTAACTTTGGCCGAGAAAGAGGGAAAGTGATGGGAAGCTCTGGTCCTACCAAGATATATTTAAATATAACTTTTAGTGACTTCCTTAAATCAACCTCAATCCATACAAAATCCAAGTAAGTCTACTTCAAAGAATCAATAGCATATACTGGAGAGGCTAATTGCTACTTGAGGAATATTGAAGACTGGGCTTCATTTTTATCATATTCCCCCACGTACTTGATCGAAAACACTCATACTTAAGCAGTAAGAATAAAGAAAATTGCAACATTGATGAGTATTAGCAATATTTTAAACTAACCATGAGAAGGGTTGGTATGCAATACTGTGACAGGATAATGCATTTGTTAAGTACAATTTTATCGAAGAACTAAGGGATAATCTCCAAATACCAGTTAAGCTTGAACATTAAGAGGGACGGTGATTTGCAGCTGTGGTCCTACCCTGATATGTTCAAACATGACTTTTAGTTCAAATGAACAAAGAATGGATTCCTCCAATTAACCATAATGCATCCAAAACACAAGTAAGTATAGTTCGAAGAATCAAGAACATATGCTAGATGAAACTGATTACTACTTGGGGAATATTGAAGATCGGGCTTCGTTTGTATCATGTTTCAATCACGAACTTGATGAAAAAATACTTCTTCTTACCCTATATGAAGCAAATAAATTGCACCGTGATGAATATTGGTAATATCTCGAACTAACCATGAGAAGGGTTGGTATGCAAAAGAATAATGTCTTTATAAATAACCTATTTATTAAAAGACTAAGCAAGAATCTCTAGATACCAATTAGGCTTCAAAATATTGCATAAACGAAAGACTTATTGGTAAAATCAGGGTTGGTTAAAAGTATCTTAAGGCTAAAAAAGACCCCACATTGCAGCTTTAATTATTAAATGCCAGGGTTTGACTCTGAATTTTCTAACTTTGGCCAAGGAAGATGCACTGTGATGGGCTGCTATGGTCCTAACTAGATGTAGTAAAATCCTAGTTTCAGTCCTAATTAATGAAGAATGGATTACTCAAATCAACAAGAATCAATGTTAAATCCCAGTAAGTCTAATTCAAAGAATTAAGAGCATTTACTGGAAGAGAAATATCTTGAACTAACCATGAGAATGGTAGGTATGCAAGAGGATGATATATTCCAGATGAATTATTTTATCGATGGACTAAAGGAGAATCTCCAAATACGATTTAAGCTTAAACATAATGTATCATTGAGTTACTTATTTTTCAAAGCAAGTTTGGTTGAAATATTTTATGGTAGAAAATGGCCCCATCCTACAACTTTAACAATAAAAGGCTTGGGTTTGACTAGGGATATTCTAACTTTGGCCATGGAAGATGCATAGTGATAGGCAGCTGTGGTTCTACCCAGACATATTAAAATCTTACTTTTAGTCCTAATTAAGGAAGAATGGCTGTTTGAAATAAATCACAATCCAAATGAAATCCAAGTAAGTCTAGTTCAAAGAAACAAGAGCATATAAGAGACTGATTGCTACTTGGGAAAGATTGAAGACCGATCTTCAGTTGTATCATGTTCCAACCATTAAATTGATTGAAAAACACTCTTACTAATGCACTATGATGCAAGAAAATTTCACCGTGGATGAATTTTGGCAATAACTCAAACTATCAAAGAGAATAGTTGGTATGCGAGAGGATGATACATTTGTCAAAAACCTGTTTATCGAAGGACTAAGGGAGAATCTCCAAATACCGATTAAGTTTCAATATAATTTATCAATGAGTGACTTATTGGTGAAAGCAAATTTGGTTGAATGTACCTTAGGGCTGAAAATGACATATCCTACAACATTAACAATTAAAGGCCAAGGTTTGACTCAGGATGTTCTAACTTCGGCCATGGAAGAGGCATAGTGATGGGCGGCTGTGATCCAACCCTGACGTATTCAAATCCTACTTATAGTCTTAATAAATGAAGAATGGCTGCCTAAAATCAATCATAATCTAACTAAAATCTAAGTAAGTCTAGTTCAAAGGAACAAGAGCATATAAGATACTGATTGCTACTAGGGAAAGATTGAAGATAGGTCTTCGTTTGTATCATGTTCCAACAATGAAATTGATTGAAAAGCACTCCTACTAATGAACTATGAAGCAATGAAATCACACCGTGGATGACTTTTGGCAAAATCTCAAACTATCAAAGAGAAGGGTTGGTATGCGAGAGGATGATGCATTTGTCAAAAACCTCTTTATAGAAGGACTAAGGGAGAATCTCTAAATACCGATTAAGCTTCAATATAATTTATCAATGAGTTACTTACGGGCGAAAACAAGTTTGGTTGAAAGTACCTTAGGTCTGAAAAATACCAAATCCTACAACTTTAACAATTAAAGGCTGAGGTTTGACTTGGGATGTTCTTACTTCGACCGAGTAAGAGGGAAAGTGATAGGCATATTTTGTCCTAACAAGATGAATTCAAATCCAAATTTTAGTCTTAATAAACATAGAATGGCTGCCTCAAATCAGCCACAATCCATACGAAATCGAAGTAAGTATACTTCAAAGGATCAAGAGATATGCTGGAAGAAACTTATTGCTACTTGGGGAAGATTGAAGACCGCACTTTGTTTGTATCATGTTCCAAATACATACTTGATGTAAAAACACTCGTACTTAATCTATATGAAGTAAGAAAATCACAGCGTGAATACGTATTTGCAATTTATGGAACTAACCATGAGAAGAGCTGGTGAGCAAGAGGATGATGTATTTGTGATGAACCTATTTATTAAAGGACTAAAGGAGTCCAAATACCGATTAAGCTTCAACATAATGTCTACCTTAAGGGTGAAAAAGAACTCATCATACAACTTTAATCATCAAGGCCGGGGTTTGACTCAGGATGTTCTAACTTTGGCCTAGTAAGAGGGAAAGTAATGGGAAACTTAGGTCCTATGCAGAAATACTCAAATTTGACTTTTAGTCTTAATGAACGGAGAATGATTGCCTTAAATTAGCCACAATCCATACAAATCCAAGTAAGTATATTTCAAAGAATTATGATCATATGCTGGAAGAGACTTATTGCTACTTGGGGAATATTGAAGATCAGGCTTCATTTGCATCATGTTAAAACCACATACTTGATGGAAAATAACACTCGTACTTAAGCAATATGAACCAAGGAAATCACACTATGGATGAGTAATGGAAAAATCTGGAACTAACCATGAGATGCGTTGGTATGTAATTGGATGATGCATTTGTGAAGAACCTATTTATTGAAGGATTAAGGGAGAATCTCCAAATACTGATTAAAATTCAACATAATGTATAACTTATGGTTAAAAAATACCCCATACTCTTTCTTTAACAATCAAGGCAAGGGTTTGACTCGGAATGTTCTAACTTCGGCCGAGTAAGAGGGAAAGTGGTGGGAAGCTTTGGTCCTACCCAGACGTATTAAAATATTACTTTTAGCCATAATGAATAGAGAATGGATGCCTCAAATCAACCACAATCTATACTAAATACAAGTAAGTCTAGTTCAAATAATCAAGTGCATATCCTGGAAGAGAATGGTTGCTACTAAGGAAAGGTTAAAGACCGGGCTTCATTTGTGTCATGTTCCAACCACGTACTTGCTAATAAAACACTCATACATAAGAGATATAAATCAATGAAATAATAAAATGGATGAATATTTCTAATATCTTGAACTAACCCTGAGATAGGCTATTATTATTCATTGGTGAGAACTGATTTATTTAAAGACTGAGGGAGAATCTCCTAATACCGGTTAAACTTCAACATTAACTATACCAATGAGGAATGCTTTGGTGAAAGAAGGGTTTTTTGAAGTACCATAAGGCAGAAAAAAGACCCCAACCTACGACTTTAAAAATAAAAGGTCAGGGTTTGACTCCAGATCTTCTAACATCAGCAGAGTAAGAGGAAAAATGATTGGCAGATTTGTACCCACCCAGACGTATTCAAATGTGAATTTTACTCTTCACGAACAGAGAATGACTGCCTCAAATCAACCAAAATACCCACGAAATCCATGTAAGTCTACTTCAAAGAATCAAGAGCATAAGATGGAAGAGACTAAATGCTACTTGGGGTATGTTCTAACCATGTATTTGATGGGAAAAAACTTATAATTAATCACTAAGAAGCAAGGAAGTCACAACATGAATGCGTATTGGAAATATCTCAAACTAACTATGAGAAGGTTGGTTTGCAATACTGTGACAGGATGATGCATTTGTGAATAATTGCGTTTATCGAAGGAGTAAGGGAGAATATATAAATACCAGTTAAGCTTGAACATTAAGTATAAATGAGGGATTTATTAGTGAATTAAGGGTTTGTTGAATGTACCACAAGGAAGAATAAGAGTCCCAACCTACGACTTTAAAATTCAAAGGCCCAGGTTTGATTAGAGATCTTCTCATCTCGATCGGAAAAGATGATCTGTGATGGGCATATGTTGTCCTACCATGACTTGTTCAAATACGACTTTTATTTCTAATGAATAACGAATACCTTCCTCTAATCAACCACTATCTATCTGAAGTCCAAGTATGTATAGTTTGAAGAATCAAGAGCATATGCTGGATGAGACTGATTGCTACTTGGGGAAGATTGAACA
This sequence comes from Rubia occidens, assembly GCA_032360425.1. NCBI lineage: Eukaryota > Viridiplantae > Streptophyta > Magnoliopsida > Gentianales > Rubiaceae > Rubia > Rubia occidens. The sequence continues at coordinate 7,307 of JAUOBV010292018.1, forward strand.
CCGAACTTTGTTTGTATAATGTTCCAACCACGTACTTGATGTAAAAATAATCGTACTTACGCAATCTGAAGTAAGAAAATTTCACCATCATGAATATTGGTAATATCTTAAACTAACCATTAGAAGGGTTGGTTTGCGAAAGAATGATACATTTGTAAAGAACTTATCTATCAAAGAACTATAGAAGAATCTCTAAAAATTAATCAGGCTTAAGCATAATGTATCAACGAAGGAATTTTGGTGAAAGAAAGGTTGGTTAAAGGTACCTTAAGGAAAAAAAGACCCCATATTACAACTTTAACAACTAAATGCCAGGGTTTGACTCCAGATCTTCTAACTTCGGCTAAGGAAGAGACACTGTGATTGGTGGCTATGGTCTAATCCCGACGTATTTAAATCCCCATTTTAGTCCTACTGAATGACGAATGGCTGCCTCAAATCAACAATAATCCGTGTTAAATCATAGTAAATCTTGTTTAAAAAATCAAAAGCATATGCTGAAAGAAATTGATGGTTACTTGGGAAGATTTGAAGATCAAGTTTCATTTCTATCATGTTCCAAGTACTTGATGGTAAAATACTCGTATTTAAGCAATATAAAGCAAGGAAATATTGTCAATATCTCGAACCTACCATGAAAATGGTCAGTATGCGAGAGGATTATGCATTGTGAAGAATATATTTAGCGAAGGATTGAGACAGAATTTCCAAATACCAATTAAGATTCAACATAATGTATCAATGATTGACTTAATTGTGAAAGTAAGGTTAGTTGATAGTACCTTGAAAATCAAAGGTATGGATAACTCGGGATCTTCTAACTACGGCCAAGGAAGAAGCACAATGATGAGGGCTATTGTTCTACCTAGACGTATTCAAATCCAGCTTTTAGTCCTAATTAACAAAGAATGGCTATCTGAAATCAATCACAATCCATCTGAAATCCAAGTAGCATAGTTCAAAGAATTAAGAGCATATGCTGGAAGTGACTGATAGCTACGGGCGAAAGATTGAAGACCGGGCTTTGTTTGTATCATTCTCCAACTAGTTAATGGATGGAAAATACCAGTTCTATAGAAATATAATGCAAGGAAATCACACCATGGATGAATATTGGAAATATCTCGAACTAACCATGAGAAGGGTTGGTATTCGAGAGGATGATGAATTTGTGAAGAAACCTTTTCATCGAAGGACTTAGGGAGAATCTGCAAATACTGCTTAAGGTTCAACAAATCTATAATTGAGTGACCTATTTATGAAATCATCGTTTGTTAAAATTACTTTAAGTTTAAAAAAGATCCCTTCCTACAGATTTAACAATAAAAGGCCGGGGTATGACTTAGGATCTCTAACTTCGGCGAGTAATAGGGAATGTGATGGGCAGCTTTGGTCTTACCCAGAATTATTCAAATCTGACTTTTAGTCTTAATTCACAGAGAATGGATGCCTCAAATATACCACAATCCATATGAAATACAAGTAAGTCTACTTCAAAGACTCAAGAGCATATGCTGGAAAACACTGATTGATATTTTTGAAAGAGTTTAGACCGGGCTCCAATTTTCTAATGTTCCAACAACGTACTTTATGGAAAAACACTCGTACTTAAGAAATACAAAGCAAGGAAATTGAGCATGAATATTTCTAATATCTCGAAGTAGCTGTGAGATGGACTAGTATGATTTATTTGGTAAGAACGACTTTATTAGAGGACTAGGGGAGAATAATCAAATATAGGTAAAGCTCTAACATTAAGTACATCAATGAGGTATGTATTGGTAAATTAAGGTGTTTTTGAAAGTAATGTAAGGAGGAAAAAGGCCAAAACCTATAGCTTTAAAAATCAAAGGCCATGGTTGGACTTATAATTTTCTAAAATCTGCCAAGTAAGAGGGAAGGTGATTGGCAACTTTGGTCTTACCCAGATGTATTGAAATCTAAATTTTTGTTTTAATGAACAGAGAACGGCTACCTCAAATATACCACAATCCATATGAAATCCATGTAAGTCTACTTCAAAAAATCAAGATCATATGCTAGAAGATGTTGATTGCTACTTGTGTAAGATTTGGTCCGGCTTTCTTTTGTATCATGTTCCAACAACATACTTGATTGAAAAACACTTGTAGTTAAGTAGTATGAAGAAAGGAAATCACAATGTTGATTAGTATTGGAAATATCTAAAACTAATCCTAGGAAGGGTTGGTATGCGAGACTGCGAAAGGATGATGCATTTGGGAAGAACCAATTTATCGAAGGAATAAGTAAGAATCTTTGAATACCAGTTAATCTTAACCATTAAGTATCAATGAGGGATGCATTGGTGAAAGAAGGTTTTGTTGAAAGTGCCGTAAGGTAAAAAATGACCCTAAACTACGACTTTAAAAATCAAAAGCCAGAACTTGACTCGGGATTTTCTCACTTCGGCTGAGTAAGATGGTCATGGGAAGCGGTGGTCCTATCCTAACATATTTATGAATGAAGAATCTCTACCTCTAATCAACCATAATCCATCAGAAATCCAAATAAGTATAGTTCAAAGAACCAAGAGCATATACTGGATGAGACTGATTGCTACTTGAGAAAGATTGAAGACCGGGAATTATTTGTATCATGTTCCAACCATGTATTTGATATAAAAGCACTCGTACTTAAGTAATATGAAGCAAGGAAATCACACCGTGATAAATATTGACAATATCTAGAACTGACCATGAGAAGGGCTGGTTTACGAATGAATGATGCATTTGTAAACAACCTATATATCAAAAGAAAAAAAGGAGATTATCTAAATACCGATTAGGCTTAAACATAATGAATAAATAAATGACTTATTGGGTATGGTTAAAAGTATCTTAAGGTAAAAAATCCCATATTACAGCTTTAATAATCAAACGATAATGTTTGACTCGAGATCTTCTAATTTTGGCCAAGGAAGAGGCATTGTGATGGGCGGCTGTGGTCCTACCCAGACGTATTCAAATTTGACATTTAGTCCTAATTAATGAAGAATAACTGCCTGAAATCAATCACAATCCATCTGAAATCCAAGTAAGTCCAACAGTTCAAGGAATCGAGAGCATATACTATAAGAGAATGATTGCTACTTGGGAAAGATTGAAGACCTGGCTTTATTTGTATCATTTTCCAGCCACGTGATGATTGAGAAAATAGTACTAAACCAATATGAAGCAAGGAAATCGTACCGCGGGTAAATATTGGCAATATCTCAAACTAATAATAAGAAAGGTTGGTATGCGAGAAGATGATGCATTTTTTATGAACATCTTTATCGAAGAACTAAAAGAGAATCTCCAAATACCAATCAAGGATCAATATAATGTATCAATTAGTTACTTATTTGGGAAGGCAAGGTTCTTTGAAGTACCTTATGGCTGAAAAAGACCCCATCCAACAGATTTAACAATTAAAGGCCGGGGTTTGACTCGAGATCTTCTAACTTAGGCCGAGTAAAAGGGAAAGTGATAGGCAGCTCCGTTCTTACTCAGATGTATTCAAATATAACCTTCTATCTTTATGAAAAGAGAATGGCTACCTCAAATTAACCACAATCCATACCAAATCCAAGTAAGTTTACTTTAAAGAATTAAAGCATATGTTGGATGAGACTGATTACTACTTGGGGAATATTGAAGACCGGGATTCCTTTGTATCATGTTCCAATGACGTACTTGATGGAAAAAACTCATAATTAAGAAATAAGAAGTGATGAATCTGTTTCCACTGGTAAGAGCCTCTCGTCGTGATCTCCGAGTCTCGTCCTACCTGCAAGACAATGCCCCCGGTGTCCGGGGGGTAAATACTCCGATGCTTAAGTTAGTACAAGCGTTGTATCCAGAG
>JAUOBV010292127.1:0-11167 GCA_032360425.1 Rubia occidens
ACAACAAATTTATTTTTTTGAAAGTGTAAAATTGTATTTTGTAGCTTTATTCTATGCACGTTCTATGCAAACAGTAGTCCCAGTGTTGCACGTGTTTGGGTGCTAGATATCAAAGTGCAATGTTTTGTCACAATATATAATCAAAAGAAATAAACTGTTGGTAACATTCTTAAAAACTTTGGAAGGCTGTGATTTGTTAGTTTATAATGGTTTAAATATTGGTAATTCTTTTAGCTCAATATATAAAATAAACTAAAGTGTGTCTTGTCTTTAAAAAAAATCAATTCAATAGCTACAAGGTCTTTACAGTAGAAGACCTGATGATTTTAAAATCATGTCCATATAAATAAAACAACTAAATCAACATTCCATTTTGGGCACGATTTCACAAGCAATTCGCATAAGTAGCTCAAATTTATTTTTAAGCCTTGCAACTGGAGGATATGTTACTCCCCCCTGTCCCAGCCAAATCTACACAAAATATTTTTCGAATCAAAGTTGTCAAACTTAGACCACAAAATTGAATAAATATTTGACTAATAATTGTATCGTATGAGATATTGTTAGATTTGTTATAACAAGTAGTTTATAAATACTGACTTTTTATGTGCATTTATTACATGAAGTTTCACATATTTATAGTCAAACAAGTTTATTGGAGATCGTGAAAATTCTTATGTGCAAGTTTGGCTGAGACGGAGGGATTACATCTTTTCGAGGGTCAATGTCCAAAACAATCATCTCTAATTTTGAAATGAATGACGATTTGAGACTAGCTATCCAGTGATGGAATATGTTATTTACTAGTTGGTGACATCTGATTGAATGAGTGCATTCTTCATTGATACACTAATTTAATTTGACGACAAGTTGTAGAATATTTATTGTTCAAGTTCAAATGGATGTAAAGGACAATTGGAGAAAGATATATAGTTCCTCGATTTCAATTCAATGGAACTTGTTTTGATCTATGTGTGTGTGTGTCTGTGTATTTGGGTACTTACTCGAGAAGGCAATCAAAACCATCTTGAAAGTATTGTACATGAAGAAATTGAAGATTCTACAAATCATATTAATGTATGTGTCTCTATAATAAAAGCTTCTAAAATGAGGTCTCCTTCTTTAACTTTGGATAATATTTCATGTGAAGATTGTATATTTGGAGTATTAGGTACATTCAGTGTGAGATCTTTATCCTCAAAAGATGGAAGGTTAAATGGATTCCAGCATGAACTAAATTAGGATGGATTGGACCCCATTTAAATATTCTCATCTGCTAGTGCTCTAATAATTTTGGAGAAACTGAATTCTCGTCATTTTCTTCCAACAATTATCTAGCTTATCCTTAAACTGTTCACCTAACATTATTAACTTAACATATGTCTCTTCATTTACTTTATGTAAAACTTTAGTACAAAGATTCATGGCGGTGGAAGACTTGAATCAACAAACCTTAAAGCATTTTATGATATTTTATCAAGTTCTAAAACATTATCAATTTTTAGAGTATTAACATTAACGGACTTCAAAACATTAGTTGCTAATTTTAAAATAGGCTCACGAATAGAACTTTATCGAGAATAGATTATGTCATACTTTCATTATATAGTGTCTAGTGGTTATGATTTTTAGTTGTCTCGAATTCTGAGTGTGTGAATAAGCTTTTATGACAGGTTTGTATACTAGAAGCTTTGCTTCTTGAGTATGAGATAAATTTGAATATTTACCCACTAAGTTACCTTTTTCAGCTACCCAGGGGTTTGATCTCGATGTCAAGAATCAATTTTCTTCAACTCCTTCTCTCCAACCTTTCAACTGAGTTTGTGAAGACCAAGTTTATAACAATTATCACAGTGATCTATAGAACTTTTACGTACTAAATGTTTCCAGAATCCACTAATTCTTCACTAATACAAGATACCCTTTGGTGTAGTTTTGTGATGTTGAGTTCAACATATACCTTACCAAAGTGAGGCCAAGTATAAATAAGGCTTTCCATATGAATGTTCACATGATAACCCATAAGATTTCCAATATTTGTCATTTAATCCTTAGCAAATTATTATTGCTGGAGACCGTACAACACGACCAAGATCAAAACTACAGGAGAATTAGTGTTTGGATCAAAACTGCATTACAATTTTAGACCTACCATGAGCATTAAATTGCAATTTTATTTTTTTTCCAGATAAGATATAATATTAACAATATGTATGTTGTGTCCCTGGAATTTAACAACAATGGTACCCATTAAAAAATAGTCTATTCATTTTTATTTTAAGTATATAATACATATTCTGCCTTTTGTTGGATTTAACTACCTATTAACTGTACATAATTTTTACTTTTGGGGAAACAATGTGGTGCATATCACCAGGTTACAGTAAAAAGTTTCTTAATATTTATTACACATGTGACAAGTGCATGGCACATGTATTCCTCAAGTGTACCCAATCTTGCATGGTATTGGGCATTAACCTAGTATATTACCCTCAAGCAAACTGATATCTTAAAGGCAGTGGGAGTTATGGCATCCTCGTCTTTATTGAAAAAAAATTATGATAATTTTTCTTACATCGTAGATAAGAACATATCCCATTTTTTATTAGAAGTAAGCTTCTAATATAGAAAAGAAGAAGGTAAAAAAATGTTGTAAGTACAATTGAAATTAGGAATCCTTGCTTCACTAGATAATCCCCCACTTAATTAACTTCTTTGTGTATGTGGCAGATCATGCATGGCATGAGCGTCAAACAATGTTTTCAACTGTGGAGGAGACGTGCATGACACGTGTATTATTCTTGTGTCAATCTATAAGTATAGGAATGACAATTTAGCTGTGGAGATAATTGCTTTTATTTTTTATAATAATACAGGTCAAAATTATTTTTAAAAACACAACAATGAAATCTGTAAAGACCATTAATTGTTAAGGTATTATTATTTCTCTAGTGTACCCAATCTTGCATGGCATTGGGCATTTACCTAGTATATCACCCTCAATAAAACTAATCTCTTGAAGGAAGTGGGAGTTTATGGCATCCTCGTCATTATTGAAAAAAATTATGATGATTTCTCTTATATCGTAGAAAAGATCATATCCCATTATTTAGTACAAGTAAGCTTCTAAATTAGAAAAGAAGAAAGTAAAAAAATGTTTTAAGTACAATTGACACTAGGAATCCTTGTTTCACTAGATAACCTCCCACTGAATTCACTTATCTATACGCACATATGAATGATCATGCATGGCATGAGTATCAAACAATGTTTTCAACTGTGCAGGAGATGTGCATGACACGTGTATTATTCTCGTGTCAATCTATAAGTATAGGAATGATAATTTAGCTGTAGAGATAAATGATTTATATTATGATAATAATACAGGTCAAAATAATTTTAAAAACACAACTATGAAATCAGTAAAGTCCATCAATTGTTAAGGTATTATTATTCGTAATTTATATGTTATCTATAGGTACGATAAATATTGTATCCACATAATTAGTTTTATTCCATATTCATTGTCTCTAGATAAAATGAAAGTCAATTAACTTTTATTTTTGAAAAATATATACTCATTTCATTACGAGGGATACAAAGTGCACTACCATAGATAAACAGTATATTTTCAATTACAACGGGACAAGATAACATAAAAGATTAAAAAATGAATTTATTATTAAAAAAGATAAATAGATAAAATAAATAGTTGTATAAGAAAGTTATAAATGAATGTATTGGGACAAGAAGAGAGAGAAATAAAAAGGCATCCAAAATTCTACTAGGTACTTATTCTGCGCCATGCACCTTGATATTTCCACCGTCCCTATCACTTTCCTGCGATGGCAACAATATGCATATTGATTCCTGCAATTCTTGGTTAGAAATTGTCTGGCTGCAAAGTAGCAAAGCTTGATTTACACTTCCAACTTCATAATCGGAGTGTATCCACGTTTACTACACATGAATGTCTGGATGTTTCTAATGCTTTCGCGTTGAATATTAAGTTATAAATTTGTTTCACAATGATTTAAGGTTACCTATTCGTGAATAACAATTGATTTATTTTTTTGAAAATGTAAAATTTTATTTTGTATCTCTATTATATGCACGTTTATGCACACAGTTTTCCTAATGTTGCACGTGCTTGGGTGTTAGATATCAAAGTCCATTTTTTGTCATAATATATAAGGAAAAGAAATAAATCTTTGATAACAATCTTAAAAACTTTGGAAGGCTGTGATTTGGAAGTTTATGATGGTTTAAGTATTGGTAGTTATTTTAGCTCTATATATAAATACACGAATGTGTGTCTTGTCTTAAAAAAATTCAATTCAATAGCTACAAGGTCTTTACAGTAGAGGCTTTGATGATTCTGAAATCACTTCCATATAAATAAAAATACTGAATCAACATTCCATTTTGGTTACGATTTCACAATAAGAATGTACAAGTAGCTCAAATTTATTTTTAAGCTAGGCAACTGGAGGATATGTTACTCCCTCTATCCCAACCAAATCTACACAAAATATTTTTCAATTAAATTTGTCAAACTCTACAAGGGACTTATGCTCTGCCATGCACCATCGTTGTCACTTTACTGTAGTAGCAACAATGTGCATATTGATTCCTACAATTCTGGGTTAGAAATTGCCAGGTTGTAAATTAGCATACCTTGATTTACACTTTCAATTTCATAACCGGAGTGTACGCACGTTACCACACATGAATGTCTAGATGTTGCTAATGTCTTCATGTTGGTGATTAAATTATAAATTTATTTTACAATTATTTCAGGTTACCTATTCATGAATAACAACATATTTATTTTTTCAAAAATGTAAAATTGTATTTTGTATCTTTATTATATGCATGTTCTATGCACACATTTGTCCTAATTTTGCACGTGCTTGGGTGCTAGATATCAAAGTGCAATGTTTTGTCGGAACATATAAGAAAAAGAAATAAACTATTGATAATAATCTTAAAAACTTTGGAAGGCTGAAATTTGGAAGTTTATGATGGTTTAAGTATTGATAGTTCTTTTAGCTCTATGTATAAAATAAAATGAAGTGTGTCTTATCTTAAAATTTTCAATTCAATAGCTAAAATGTCTTTTCAATAGAAGCTCTGATGATTCCGAAATCAATTCCATATAAATAAAAATACTAAATCAACATTCCATTTTTGGGCATGATTTCACAAGCATAATGTAAAAGAAGCCTAAATTTATTTTTAAGCCTTGCAACTGGAGGATATGCTAGGCCCTCTGTCCCAGCCAAATCTGTACAAACTATTTTTCAATCAAAGTTGTCAATTTTTTACCACAAATTTGAATAGATATATGAAAAATTGTTATATCGTATGAGATACTTTTAGATTCGTCGTAGTATGTCATTTTTACATATTAAATTTTTATGAGCCATTATTTTTTGTAGTTTCATATATTTATAGTCAAATATGTTTACTGGAGATCGTGAAATTTTTTTGTGCAAGTTTGGTTGACACGGAGGGAGTATATCTTTTCGCGGGCCAATGTCCAAAACAATCATCTCTAATTTTGAAATGAAGGAAGATTTGTAACTAGATATCCAGTGATGAAATATGTTATTTACTAGTTGGTGACATCTGATTGAATGAGTCAATTTTTCATTGATAGACTAATTCAATTTGATGACAAGTTGTAGAATATGTATAGTTCAACTTCAAATGGACGTGAAAGACACTTGAAGAAAGATATATAGTTCCTTGAGTTCAAATCTATGGAACTTGTTTTTATCTTTCTCTATGGGTACCTTCTTAAGAAGATAATCAAAACCACCTTGAAAGTATTGTACATGAAGAAACTGACGATTCTACTAAACATATCAATGTTTGTGTCTCTATAGTAAAATATTCTAAAATGAGGTCTCCTTCTTTAACTTTGAATGATTTTTCATGTGAACACTGTATATTTGGAATATTAGGCACATTCAATCTGAGATCTTTATCCTCAAAAGATTGAAGGTTAATTTGATTCCAACATGAATTGACTTGGGATGGATTGGATTTGGTTTAAATATTCTCATCTGCAAGTGGTCTAATAATTTTGGAGAAGCTGAATTCTCACCGTTTTCTTCCAACAAATTGTCTAGCTTATCCTTAAACTATCCAACCAGCATTATTGACTTAACATATGTCTCTTCATTTTCTTTATGTAAAACTTTAGTACAAAGATTCATAGGAGTGGAACATTAGAATCTACAAATTTTATAGAATTTTTCTGATATTTTATCATGTTCTAAAACATTATAAATTTTCAAAGTATTAATATGAATGGACTTCAAAACACTGGCTGCAAATTTTAAAATATGTTCATGAATAGAATTTTATCCGGAATAGATGATGTCATATTTTCGTTATATAGTGTCTAGTGATTATCATTCTTAGTTGTCTCGGATTATGAGTGTGTGAAGCAGGTTTTATGACAGGTTTATATCCTATAAGGTTACCTTAAGTATGAGATAAATCTGACTTGTTAGCCACTAAGTTACCTTTTCAGTTATCCAGGGGTTTGATCTTAATGTCTAGAATATGTTTTCTTCAATTCTTTCTTCCCAACCTTTCAACTGACTTCTTGAAAACAAGTTTATAAAAAATATCACATTGATCTAGAGAACTTTCGCATTCTAAGTGCTTGCATAGTCCACTAATTCTTTACTCTTACCACGTACCCTTTGGTGTAGATTTTTTATGTCGAGTTCAACGTATACCTTACCAAAGTGAGGCCAAGTGCGATTAAGGCTTTCCATATGAACCTTCACATGATAAACCACAAGATTTCCAATATTAATCATTGAATCCTTTGCAAATAATTGTTGTGGGAGACCGTACAAGGCAACCAAGATCAAAACTACAAGAGAAATTTTGTGTTTGGGTCAAAATTGCATTAAAAAAATTTGACCCGCCATGAGCATTAAATTGCATTTTGAATTTTTTCTAGATAAGGTATAATATTAACAAAAAGAACGTTGTGTCCCTTGAATTCAACAACAATGTTACCCAGTAAAAAAATAGTCAATTCATTTTTATTTTAAAAATATAATATATATTCCACTTTTTGTGCTATTTAACTACCGAGTAACTATACATAATTTGTATTTTTGGGGATACAATGATGTGCTTATCCCCAAGTTCCAATAAAAAAAATTCTCAATATTAATTACACATGTGGCACGTGCATGACACATGTATTGCTCTAGTGTACCTAATCGTGCATGGTACTGGATATTAACCTAGTTTATTGCATTCAAGAACACTGATTTCTTAATGGCAGTGGAAGAGTCTATGGCATCCCCGTCTTTATTGAAATAAATTATGATGATTTTTCTTACGCCGTAAATAAGAAAATAACCAATTAATTAGCAGAAGTAAGCTTCTAATATGGAAAATAAGAAGAAAAAATCCGTAAGTAAAATTGACATTAGGAATCCTTGCTTCAATAGATAATCCCCACTGAATTTACTTCTCTGCATGCATATATGGATGATCATGCACGACATGAGTATCAAACAATGTTTTCACAGTGCAGGAGACGTGCATGCCACGTGTCTTAATGTCATGTCAATCTATAAGTATAAAAATGATAATTTAGTTGTTGACATAATTGTGTACATTTTGATAACTATATAGGACAAAATTATTTTAAAAAACACAACTATGAAATCTAAAAAGACCGATAATCCTTAAGATATTATTATTCGTAATTTATATGTTATCCATAGGTACGATAAATATTGTATCCGGATGATTAGACTTATTCCGTATTCACAATCTCTTGATAATATGAAAGTCAAATAATTTTTACTTTTTAAAAATAGACACTCATTTTATTACGAGGGATGTGAAGGGCACTACTATATATAAATTGTATATTTTCTATTATAGCGGGACAAGATGAAAAAAAATTAATTGACAATTAAAAAAGATAAGCAGACAAAATAGATTGTAATATTAGAAAGTTATATATGAAGGTAGTGGGACAAGGAGGGAGAGAGAGAGAGAGAGAGAGAGATAAAAGGCATCCAAAACTCTACAAGGGACTTATGTTGCGCCATGCACCTTCCAATTGCCACCATCGCTGTCACTTTCTTGCAGTAGCAACAATGTGCATATTGATTCCTACAATTCTGGGTTAGAATTTTCCTTGCTGCAAAGTAGCAGAGCTTGATTTACACTCCAATTTCATAATTGTAGTGTACACACGATGCTGCTAATGTCTTCGTGTTGGATATTAAATTATATTTTTTTACAATTATTTAAGGTTACCTATTCGTGAATAACAACAGATTTATTTTTTCAAAAATATAAAATTGTATTTCGTATCTTTATTATATGCACGTTCTAAGCACACATTAATCCTAATGTTGCATATGCTTGGGTGCTAGATATCAAAGTGCAATATTTTGTCACAATATATAAGCAAAAGAAATAAACCGTTGATAATAATCTTAAAATTTTTGGAAAGCAGAGATTTGGAAGTTTATGATGGTTTAAGTATGTTTAGTTCTTTTAGCTTTACATATAAAATAAACTAAAGTGTGTCTTGTCTTAAAAAAATTCAATTCAATAGCTACATGGTCTTTACAGTAGAAGTTCTGAAAATTTTGGAATCAATTCCATATAAATAAAAATACTAAATCAACAATCCATTTTGAGCATGATTTCACAAGCATAACGTACAAGTAGCCTAAATTTATTTTTAAGCCTTGGAACTGGAAGATATGTTAGGCCCTCTGTCCCAACAAAATGTTGAAAATATTTTTTTCAATCAAAGTTGTCAAATTTTTACCACAAATTTGAATAAATATATGAACAATTATTATATCGTATGAGATATTTTTAGATTCGCGTAGCATGTAGTTTCCAAATATTAAATTTTTATGAGCCATTTTTTATATGTAGTTTCATGTATTAATAGTCAAATATGTTTATTGGAGAACGTGAATTTTGTGCGTGTGCAAGGTTGGCGAGACGGAGGGAGAATATCTTTCCGCTGGCCAATGTCCAAAACAATCATCTCTAATTTGGAAATAAAGGACGATTTGTGACTAGCTAACCAGTGATGGAATATGTTATTTACTAGTTGGTGACATCTGATGGAATGAGACCATTCTTCATTGATAGACTAATTTAATTTGACGACAAGTTGTAGAATATTTATAGTTCAACTTCAAATGGTTGTGAAAGACACTTGGAGAAAGATATATAGTTCCTCGAGTTCAATTCAATGGAACTTGTTTTTATCTCTCTCTCTCTCTCTCTGGGTACTTCCTCGAGAAGGAAATGAAAACCATCTTGAAAGTATAATACATGAAGAATTTGATGATTCTACTAAACATATCAATGTATGTGTCTCTACAATAAAAACTTCTATAATGAGGTCTCCTTCTCTAACTTTGGATGATATTTCATGTGACCATTGTATATTTGGAATATTAGGCACATTCAGTATGAGATGTTTATCCTCAAAAGATGGAAGGTTAATTTTATTCCAACATGAACTGAATTGGGATAGACTGGACTCCATTCAAATATTCTCATTTTCAATTGCTCTAATAATTTTGGAGAAGCTGAATTCTCACCGTTTTCTTCCAACAAATTTTCTAGCTTATCCTTAACATGTCCACCTGGCATTGTTGACTTAACATATGTCTCTTCATTCACTTTATGTAAAACTTTAGTACAAATATTCGTAGTCGTGGAACACTAGAATCAACAAATTTTATAGAATTTTTATGATATTTTACCATGTTCTAAAACATTATAAATTTTCAAAGTATTAATATGAACGGACTTCAAAACATTGGTTGCAAATTTTAAAATATGTTCATGAATAGAATTTTATCTGGAAGAGATGATGTCATATTTTCATTATACCGTGTCTGGTGATTATGATTTTTAGTTGTCTTAGATTGTGAGTGTGTGAAGCAGGTTTTATGACAGGTTTATATACTAGGAAGTTAGCTTAAGTATGAGATAAATTTGATTTTTTATCCACTAAGTTACCTTTTTGAGCTTCCCATGGGTTTGATCTTGATGTCAGGAATCTTTTTCAACTCTTTCTCCACAACCTTTCAACAAACTTCTTGAAGACCAAGTTTATAACAAATAACACAGTAATCTAGAGAACTTTCGCATTCTGAATGTTTACAGAACCCACTAATTCATTACTCTTACCACATAACCTTTGGTGTAGATTTGTAATGTCGAGCTCAACGTATACCTTACCAAAGTGAGGCCAAGTGCGATTAAGGCTTTTCATATGAACCTTCACATGATAACCCAATAGATTTCCAATATTCATCACTGAATCCTTTGCAAATAAATTTTGCGGGAGACCGTACAAGGCTACCAAGATCAAAACTACAAGAGAAATTCTTTGTTTGGATCAAAATTGCATTAAATTTTTTGACCCGCCATGAGCATTAAATTCATTTTGATTTTTTTTCTAGATAAGGTATAATATTAACAAAAAGAACGTTGTGTACCTTGAATTCAAGAACAATGGTACCCAGTAAAAAAATAGTCTATTCATTTTTATTTTAAAAATATAATATATATTCCACTTTTTGAGCGATTTAACTACCGAGTAATTATACATAATTTTTTACTTTTGGGGATAAAATGATGTGCTTGTCCCCAGGCTCCAATAAAAAAATTATTAATATTAATTACACATGTGGCATGTGCATGACACATGTATTTATCTAGTGTACCCAATCGTGCATGGTACTAGGTATTAACCTAGTTTATTTCCCTCAATAACACTAATCTCTTAACGGCAGTGAGAGAGTTTATGGCATCCCCATCTTTATCAAAAATATTTATGGTGATTTTTCTTACATCGTAAATAAGAAAATAACCCATTATTTAGCAGGAGTAAGCTTCTAATATGGAAAAGAAGAAAATAAAAAATGTTGCAAGTACAATTGACATTAGGAATCCTTGCTTCACTAGATAATCCCCCCACTGAATTCGCTTCTCTGTATACACACATGGATGATCATGCACAATATAAGTATCAAACAATGTTTTCAACTGTGCATGAGACGTGCATGACACATGTCTTAATCTCGTGTCAGTCTATAAGTATAGAAATGATAATTTAGTTTTTGAGATAATT
>JAUOBV010292236.1:0-11166 GCA_032360425.1 Rubia occidens
GAATTTCAATTCAAAATCACGAGTTTATACTAGTGCTTATATGTCATCCATCTCATCAAACGATTCCATTCATATACTCCCTCCCGGCTTTATCTGTACTCTTATTTTTTGACATTAATCTATATCAAAATTTAATTACATATTTGAATAAATATATGAACAATAATATTATAGTAAATGACACTTATTGTTCAATTTGTCGTAATATTTAGTTTTTAAATAATAACTTTTCATTTATTGTTATTATATGTAGGTAAAAATATTAACGGTCAAAGATGTTTATTGAACAATATGATAATAATTACTGTACAAATAGAGATGGGACAGAGGGAAGAGAGTATACTTGAATGAATTATTTTCCAGTGAATGGCTAAATTTTCTAGCCGTATATTTATATTGATCTTTCCCCTTGACTAAAGTTGACACAAGTTTGTGCCCAAATTATCAATTCCATTTAAGAAAGGAATGTAAAAAACTTGAATTAGAGGTCACTTTTGGACACCTGAACACAGGATTTTTCCCCGAAAAATCAATCATTTCAAGATGTTGGGAAAAACACTTAGCGGCGATCACAATGAGTGGAATTGACATCCAACCTAATTAGCCTCTAGAAATAACTAAGTTGTTGCAAGAATTTCTAAATTACATGTCAACTAGACTGATCGTATGTACTATTACAGATCAGAGATCCAATAAAAAAATTGTAACATCGCCCTCAGGGATATTAACTTGCTTCCTGAGAAAAACATGACCACTTGACAAAGAGGAGCGTATCACGCATTAATATCATTGCGCCAAACAGTGATCTTCTATGACTGTAACACCACTTGATCCAACCACGATATATATTGTCCAAACTGTAAACACATTGAAAAACACAGATCTGACGAACCCAGATTTATGAAAATCCAAAAATAAAACTACAAACGAAATTACGAACACTCGATTTGTACAAGCATATCAAGAATAATACATCAACATGAACAAATAAATCGAGTTATCATCATGAATATAACGATCTAATCGATCAGGTCGAAAAACAAAACTAATCAGTGGAGAAAAATCTCACACTTATTCAATAACAAAAACATGAATTAAAATAAATTGTTATTCCTCATCTCTCTTAATGGGAAGATGGGGAAAAAGCTTGAAGAAGAAGGGGTGCGGCTTGGAGAAGGGATTAGCCAATAACAAACACTGAACATAGGAACTTCTTAATTCACTTGCTTGTGAATTTTGTATACTTGTAAATTTTTTTGCATGAACGTATCTCAAATTTCTTGTCAAACGATTCTAGACATTATCCTGTACTCTAAATATGAATTACAAACTTTTTTTCCCAAAAAACTAAAATGTTAACCACGTAATCTGACCACAAGGGTTATGGTGGTCTTCAATTACCACCAAATTATTCCTTCTCTCCTTCAACGTTGAGAGGAAAAAAAAACAATTCTCCAGCAAAGAAAAAGAGAAAGTCTCTTGTTAAACGAATATCGGTTAGGCTAATTATGAAATATTCCGTTTCAATAATTCTTAAGGTCAAATTATAATTTTTTATAATTATGATGCATTTGAAAAGTTTTTAAAAATTATTGGTATTTTTTTGTAATAAATAAGAACAAATATCAAACTACCCATTTGTTATATAAATTATAAAATGATCCATTTAACGGTTAGTCGGTCTAAGATAAGAGTCTGTGACAACAAACTAAAAAAATTATTAAATTTAAGAAACACAAGAAGAAGAAGAAAAAGGAGGTAATAAAAAATAGAATGTATATTAGTATAAGACAATTCTAATTTGATGTCAGTATTTAGACATTCAAATAATATATTAGAATTGTGAAATTAAATTTATACATTTCTATTAACTAATCCAACAACGAAATTTACAAAAAGAAATTGAATTTCAATTCCATCTTCCAAACACACCCAAGGAAAGATGAATGGATGAATTCCTAGATATGATGTGTATTTATGCTCCTGCTTCTGTTTTCATGTCTTAAGGCCGAACAAATTGCATTATAAACGTAAGGATATATTCAGTCCAAAGGATGAAAGTGGCTGGCCTAATAGAGCAAATTCATTTGGCCCAATTTTTGCTTCTTCTATTTTGGGCTGAATCTGTCCAATCTTACTTTTATTGTTAAGCACACTTCTTCTTTTCAATGTTCTTTAATTATGTAAATGCTAAATTATGTCCTGTATTTTAATACCTCATATCTTGTATTTATATTTTTTATATCTTTTTGTATTCTAATAATTAAGAATGTGGGATGTTGGCTGTGGCAATGGCCTGGTGGCATTGTCTTGACAATGACCGATCGATGGTGGTGGTGATCGGACAATGGTGGTGTTGGATGGTTTGTCAGCGCATGTGCTCGAGAGAACTACTGTCGCTCGAGCACGTCCCATCATAGTCACTAGCTAACAACCAATCTCTCGATCACCCGCGTGAGCGCTCGAGATCCCAACTGTCCTCGCAGGCGTTCGATAGAACCAAGTGCCCGTGCATCGTAGTTTGAGCACGTGACACAATCTCAAAAATGTCATTTATTATATTTTTCTTAGTTTAATATTTTTAGGAGTTTAATAACACTATACTCTATTTCCATTGGGTTTTTTTAATGAGGTAGTGTGCTCATATTTAGAATTAATTTGAAATATTGTAATTTAGGAGTTTTGATTTGATTAGAATTAGGTAGATTCATTTAAGAATTCATCCAATATTTGGATTGATTTACTTAGATAAATATGGTCATCATTTATATTTAAATTAGGTAGTTTAGTTAGATATGATTTTAGTTTCTTAAAACTGCCATAAGTTGAATCAGATTCCAATTGTAATTATGGTATTGGTTCGAATTTTACCTCTATAAAGGGTTCAGCAGAGATTTACAGACATTTTTTTATCAAACATATATTCAGAATTTTGAAACATTCTCATTATCTTCATTGTTACTTAAACATGCGGGCTATTTAAGTTTCAATATCCTTTGTAAGTGTACCCTGCGGGCTAGACGCTTATAGAGAAACCTTATAATCTAAACATGCGGGCTATATAGAGAGCAAGTCGAGTTGGATGTACCCTGCGGGCTAGATGCTGCAATTCGTGCAAGTTTGACAGGTTGGGCGAGATTCCTGTTCAATTCAATGATCCGATATTCCGCAATCCAAAGTTTTCGCAAGGAGATTCATATCAGTTGGTATCAGAGCGAAGCGAAAGTTTCTGCGACCATCATATCAGTCGGCATCAGTTGGTATCGTAGATCGATAACAATTGGTACCTTCATATTAGTATTTTATTTAAAAAAAAACCAAAAAAACAAGCAGAAGGAAAAATTCCGCCGCCGCCGCACAAGTTCAACTCCGGCGACTCCATTTTTTTCCCGGAGAGCATCTTCTTTCCAGATTTGCTCCATTCTTCTTCGACGAATTTCCGTCTGCCGCTGATCTTTTTTGCCTCCAACCGACCTCCAGCTCCACCAAGTCTGCTCGTCGACCTCGGTAACTGATTTTCTCCGTGTCTGTCTCCGATCAACCGCCGGAGCCCGCCGTTTCTCTAATCGTCGCCATCAATCAGTTCCATCTCCGACCGACATCCAATTGCCACCGTTGCTCCAACCAGTTACCATCATCTCCGGCAAGTTTCAGATCTCTGTCGTTCTCTTAATCATCCTGAGAATCTCCAGCAGCGAGCTTCTCCAGCCAGCGAAACTCCAGCATCACAGCAGAAAACAGTCCAGCAGCGCAAGACACATCTCCGTAAAGAAGAAGCGCGTAATCTTCACGCGCGAGCACATCCTCCAATGAGTGAACTCACGCACACGGCATGGGAAGGCGCGTGGTGAACACGCGCGAGTAAGAAGTTTCACACCCTAATCTCGTGAGCTGATCATTTTCTCGTGATATTTTGAATTTATTGCGAGTTGGTTCATTTTCTTGCCTCTGGTTCTTTCTCTCGCGAGTTCTAGGAGTTTTTGCCACATTAGCGTCCCAGTCACTGCTTTGTCAGTGCTCAGTCACCATTTATTAGCAAAATTTTATAGGGATGTCGCGGGATGTTTATCTACATTTATTTTGAAGATCGTTCACGTTTCGAGTATGAAACTTTTCGACCACGGATGGAATGATACGATCTCAAAAATGTCATTTTTAAATATTTTTCTTAGTTTTAATATTTTTAGGATCTTAATACTATACTCTTTTTTCTATTGGATTTTTTAATCAGGTAGTGTGCTCATATTTAGAATTAATTTTTAAATATTGTAATTTAGCAGTTTTGATTTGATTATAATTAGATTTGGTAGGTAGATTCATTTAAGAATTCATCCAATATTTGGATTGATTTACTTAGATGAATATGGTCATCATTTATATTTAAATTAGGTAGTTTATTTAGATATGGTTTTATCTTCTTAAATTTGCCATAAGTTGAATCAGATTCCAATTGTAATTATGGTATTAGTTCGAATTTTACCTCTATAAATAGAGGGTTCAGCCGAGATTTACAGACATTTTTTATCAAACATATATTCAGAATTTTGAAACATTCTCATTATCTTCATTGTTGCTTAAACCTGCAGGCTATTTAAGTTTCAATATCCTTTGTAAATGTACCCTACGGGCTAGACGCTTATAGAGAAACCTTGTAATCTAAACCTATGGGCTATTTAGAGAGCAAGTCGAGTTGGGTGTACCCTGCTGGCTAGACGCTGCAATTCGTGCGAGTTTGACAGGTTGGGCGAGATTCATGTTCAATTCAAAGATCCAATATTCCGCAATCCAGAGTTTTCGCAAGGAGATTCATATCAGCATGCTTGATCGTTGGTGCTCGAGCACACAAAGCGTCAGTGCAACACCCAACTGTTGTTGCTCACGAGCCACTTCGGGCAGGGAAGGTTTGGCTATGGGAAAGGGAGGTCCGGCGAGGGAAGGGGAAGAGAGGTTTGTTGACCGAGTGGGGTGGTCCAGCTCGACCACGCGGAAGAGAGGTTCTCTTTTTCAA
This sequence comes from Rubia occidens, assembly GCA_032360425.1. Classification (NCBI taxonomy): domain Eukaryota; kingdom Viridiplantae; phylum Streptophyta; class Magnoliopsida; order Gentianales; family Rubiaceae; genus Rubia; species Rubia occidens. The sequence continues at coordinate 5,009 of JAUOBV010292236.1, forward strand.
CAGGGTGGCAGTGATGAGAGAGTTGGGGTGGTAGCGAATGAGGGGCAATTTTTGACGCGATAGAGATGACGGGGTGGAGGTGATTTTTTGGCAGTGAAGATGATTTTTTCGACGGATGGGGGTAGTGGTTCCGGTGGGTGGTGACGGTAAAGGGGAGACAGTGTTGGGTTATTTGTGTACAATTATTTTTAAAAAATATGAATTTATTATTATATGTATGTATATGTAGTAGGATGCAAGAAAGTAAAATACATGGCGTGATTTAGTAACTCCCTTAATTATTCCCTTTATAGACAATCATCAATTTTTTAAAATTAAATGACTTCCGTGACCGTTGAACTATCACGATTGTTCACCTTTGGTCTCTTATTTTTTTGAACACTTTCCCCCCTTTAACTAATTACAAAACTATTGAATCGTGGTCATTCCATCAGATCATAGCAAAACCGGTCGCATATTGGTAAATAGCATACCTTTTACCTTAATCTTTTTAAAAACTGATGTAAAAAATATCTTGTACTTCATTTTGAAAAAAAGGTAAAATAAATGGTCAATTTTCTTATATTGTACGTAACAAATGATGTATACACTTCAAATTCTTTATATGTTTTGTATTAACACTACCCGTCCCACCAAAAATGGCACACTTTGATTATTTGAAGTCAATTAACTCAATTTTAAATTATTAATATTTTTATTTATGTGTGTAAATTTTAAAAAACTAAGTAGTAATTTAAAATATATGTTAAGATGAATACAACAACATAAAATATAATAATAATCTTGTATATATAATAATAGAATTTAATGATCGCAATTGCCTTAATTTGATTTCCAAGAATTAAAATATGCCACTGGGAGTATAATATTTATTATCTTCAATAATTAGTTTTGACAATGAACACACGATTGGGATTCTTCTAGATTAGTAAATTATGAGAAAGACTCATATGAGACCGTCTCACCATAATTTATGGTGAGACAAGGTACAAACTAAAGTTTTACAAATAATAAAAAATACCTCATGTCATTTTCATCTTTAAATAATTGTAGTTAAACCCCCCGTCTCACCACAAAATTAGGTGAGACCGTTTCACCCAAGTCTTTGTAGTAAGTTATATTTAGTTGTTAATTTTTTAAAATAATTTCCTAAATTAAATAGTCTCTATATATAATAATAATAATTACTCAGCGGTCCCATAACTTTGCATGCTCGTTTTAGAATTATTACTCATTTCTTAAATATTGTTGTGATATTTTTTTTATAATTAACACACTACATGTTAGCCATTACTTCTGTGGATTGCCATATTACGCCCTATATTTTACTATATACGCCCTGTATTTATTACTATTGGAATATTACATGTTTTTTTAATTTCATTTAAAGAATAAGAAAATAAAATAATTAAAATTGATTTTAAAATCTTATCTAATACCAGCCTCGCCCCCGGCCGTCTTCCCCGGCCAACCCAGCCCAACCCTCCTCCATTTGCCTCGCCTTCCATACTTCTTCCCCTACCGTCTTCCCCTCCCCCGCCCCGCCCCGCCCAGCCCAGCCCAACCCCCCTTCCGTCTTCCCCGACGTCTTTCCCACCGTCGACATCACTAATCTCGCGCGTGAGATGCACATGTCGCGTGAATCTCATCTTCATCACCCGTTCTCCCTCCCCTGGCCGGTCCCTTCTCCCCCCGTCCATTTTCTTCTCCTTCCCCTGGCCGTATTCTTCTCCCTCCCCCTTGGCCTGTTTCTTCTCCCCCCTGACCGTTTTCGTCTCCTCCTCCTTGGCCGTTTCGTTCTCCTACCCTGACCATTTTCTTCTCCGTCCCCCAGTCATTTTATTCTCACTCCCCATCGGACGGTCCCTTCTCCTCCCCTCCGGACGGTTTCTTCTCCCTCCCCCGGCCGGGTTGTTCTCCTCCCCCTCGGCTATTTCCTTTTCCTACCCCGGCCGTTTTCTTCTCCTCCCCACGACCGTTTTCTTTTCCTCCCCCTCCCCCGTTGAGGTGGCGGCGACGGTGTTAGGGTTAGGGTAGCGGTGCGGCGGCGGCAGATGAGTGGTGAAGAAAGGGGGAAGATGGGTTGTTTTTTATTTTTATTTTTTTTCTAAATTGAAATTTGTTTTATACACGTACATACGTATTAGGGAGTAAATAAATAAAATATAGGGTGTGATATAGCAACACCCTAACTTTTCCTTCTCATGTTGTGATGATTTCTTGTATTGTCGGGCGAATGTCATGCAATGGACACGGGTAACAAAACTAATACTGTGTAGTTTCATGGTGAAAAATCTATAAAAATCTATATGAATAGACACATGTTTCTAAGGCTAGGGGCAATAACAAGTGATTTCTTCCTATTAAATACATTATTACTCTCAATAATTTTTTTTAAAAATAATTGAAAACACTCATCATGGATGAGTACTGGGGGACTTTATTTGGCTTTTCAAATCAGATTCTGAAATTACAGTTCGCAAAATCAATTCAAGGGCAGATCTTGATGAGTATTGTTGTTTCCTATCTAACTTAGTGAGGTTGAAAGGACTTTGATTATGTTTCATCCTCTAAATCCTCAACTACTGTGTGTATATTTGTGAAGGTCAGATAATCAATGTTACTTTCAATTGCCTTCGTATTCTCCAAATATTTTAATCTATCAATCGAGATTTCAAACTAAACTGTGGGAACAAAATTTTTCTACGGTTGAGGGAAAAAAATCTCTCTTATAGCCGAATGTCTTCAAAATTTGTGTTCGAATGTTTTCTGGTTGCCAACTTTGCCAAGAAATCTAGAGTTAGGTTCGCTTATCTTTGGATATGCACAACTTTTTTGCTTGGTTCCTGCCATTGCATCCTTGAACTGTTGCATCAATCTGATGAGGTGCCATGGACATTGAGCTGTGCCATTTATGATTTGGATTGCCATCAAGCAGTCTGTTTCAATTTGCAAAGGCTTGTTTGTACTATGATGGAGATGCCAAAACAACTACCACCATAAATGAAAAAATTCCATGATTTGATCAAACATTCAAGGGTTATGTTTGGAATCCCCTTCGTGACATGGTTGGACCGATGACAAAGTCAAGAACGAAGTTTAGAGATGCTGCATTGAATGTTTTGATGAATCAATTTCATGATGAAGAACTCAAGAATAAATCGGTTAGGACTTGGATTAATTATTCAACCTTGTCGATCAACTGAAAACATCGTGAAAAACACTATGCTCTTTTTTCCCTACCGGGTTTAAATGAGGCCGTGTGATCTTTGTAAACTATTGTAATTCTATTTTATTTCAGTCCAATAACTCGGCCATGTGGGATTCTGAAGAGCTATTATTTTTACCCAACCCATTAGGGTTTCAAAAATATGGAGTTTTATTCTGATTAGAATTAGATTTGGTAAGATTAGATAAGGTAAAATTCTTCAAGTTTACTTCTTGAAGAATTCGGCTATGTCACCATTTATTTTAGGAATTCTAGTTAGATATGGTTCTAACTTCTTAAAGCTGTCATAAGTCGATTTAGTTTCCAATTGTAATTAGGCTTTATGGCAGAAATCCACCCTATAAAAAGAGAGGGTTGGACGAGACATTGAACACCTTTTATCAATCATATATTCAAAATTTTTGAGTTATACTCATTACTTGCGAGCGTCTTCATTGTTGCTTAATCCTGCAGGTTTAATAAGTATCAATACCCTCGATTTCTGAACTAATTCTGTGGGTTAGGGTCATAAATCTCGAGAATTGAGCAATTCCGGGGACTAGGTGATCAATTTTTGTGCGGCTATACTAGGGTTTGCAAAATCCCTCGTTTAGTCAAAGATCTAAAACTCCGCAATCTATAGTTTTCGCAAGGAAATTCATATCAGTTTTAGTTATTAGCATAAATGGATATAGTAGTTGTGCTAGTTAATATTAATAAATAGTTTCTCGTTTTAGTTGTGCCATGAAAACATATTTATCTGTGGGCTTATTATTTTATAAATATATTTCAGATTGTTATTCGAAAGAGATTTTGAAACTTATAAACGTGCTTGGCCTTACACTTATGGAAGTTGCTAGCCATGTTCAGGTTAGTTTTATTATTTCACTGAACTCTAGAAAACTTTCAGTTGAGATTATTGACACAACTAATCATTAACATAATTTATTTATATTTTACTTTGACATATTTTGAGTTTATAAAAAAACAATATCTGATGAAGCTTGGAAAAAATTTAGTGAATTAAGACTTATTTTAGTAAGCTAGGAATAAAATTCTACTGTTATATAAACTCTATTTGTGGGGAAAAAAATCCTAGCATTTGACTTTTACGGGTTCCGTTCCGTTGCCTAAAAATGTCACCATGATAATGGAGACCACCTTCAGTGCGTAAGAACCGATATTAAAAGCGTAAATTTTCTATAACAACTATTAGTGCTGGAAAAGATAATGATAAGATTAAGGTGTTTGTGAGTATGCCTCATTTAGATATGAGTCTCAAGCAACAGTGTAGAAGAATCCCCTTCTTGTTTTAGTGTCTTCAAATGGTGATAAACTTGCAGAAATATTACAAACACTGGGATCTAGAAATGGCACTTTACCAACTTCAATACTCATGTAATTTATTTTCCTGAAATGGGAAATAGCCAAGAGATGGATGGAACATGTAGATCTCATGTGGGAGAATCTCCATTGTGGACAGCTCTAGGAGTTCAACTTCTTAATCCAACAGGTCATTATTATAGGGGTTTTTTAATAATTTTTTTCTTAACTTATTCACTTTATCTATGATCACAGATTAAAATTTCTCACTTTTAAAATGATGACTAATTCAAAAGGGGGTGTATGTGGCAATTGAACTGCTCTTAATGCAATAATGACAACTAGGGTTGCATCAAGAGTCATGAAGATTTTTGACAGATGGAAATGATAAAGAGTATAGTGTCCTCACTTTGTATCTCAAAATAAATTATGTCCCATTGAAATATGCGTTCTTAAGAAATTCCTTAGGTTGATTTTAATAGTAAAAAAATGTAAGCTTGGAAGTAGTACAATACTTCAAAAGGAGTTTGAATTTCTCAAGGTTATATTGATTTTATAATCATACTTCATACTATTATTATTTCTGTAAGCATAAAAATAATGTTTAATGTATTTTAACAAATAACCACGTGACCGGTGTCCTCATCCCTATACTAGAATGATATCAATAAAATAATGTTTACGAAATTAATGTATTCTTACAAACAACCACAGAGCTGGTGTCCCCATCCCTGTACTAACAGACTCGTTGTTTTATTAGTGTTTTTTGTTCAATAAACATAAGGTATTAGGAAATTAATTTCAATAAATCTCATTTCTTAAAAGCTTTTATCATCAAGGAGAATTTGAGAGTATAAAGCTTTGAGAACTGCACAAGGAGAGGTCAAATGGAAGAAACTGTTCCATGAGAATTGGGTCAGACCACGAGCAAAGTTTGTATTATAAATGTGCTACCATAAAATACTTGCTACAAAGGATTGACTAAGGAAGTTTGGGGTGACCGTTGGAGGTAAGTGTGAATTCTGTTATGAGGATGAAACAATACAACATTTATTCTATGGCTGTAGCTGAACCAGGAAGGTGTGGATGGAAGTTCTGAATTGGCTGGGAATACATGAAGACCCGTAGAATGGGATGCAAAATTTGAAGAGGAAAAAGTTGGAAGAGACAGATGGTGAAACTTGTAGCAGCAGAAACAATATACAAGGTTTGAAGTTGCATGAATGAATGCTGTTTTGGAAGAAAACAAAAAGAGGAAGATATTTTAGAAATATTTTTGAATGTTTTGTCTTGAAAGCATGGTTAAAACCAAAACAAAGGGAGAAATCTGCTAAATTAATGGTTGTTGAGTAGTTATGGATGTATAGATGATGAAAATAAGCAATTTTGGTGATGAATATAAGTTACTTATTTCCAAAAAAAGAAGCAGCTTTTATCACCGGTAGATAACCTTGGACAACATAAATATTTTAATACAAAGAATAATAACTATTTAAGCTTTAGAATTTTTACATCACAATTATAACGAGTTATTGTTTTATCCAACATATATAGAGCTGTCAATTTCTGACCCGAATCTCTGACCCGACCCGAACCGACCCGACCGAACTCAACCCGAACCCGATCC
>JAUOBV010292342.1:0-11165 GCA_032360425.1 Rubia occidens
TCTTTGAGAGGTACGGCGACGACCTCCCAGTGTTCTTCATAGTGTTCTTCAGTTGATCGACAAGCTTGAATAAGTAATCCAAGTATTTGCCGACTTCTTCTTAATTTCTTCATCATGAAGGCGACCAATCAAAGCATTTAATGCAGTATATCTAAAATTCATTATTGACCTGTCATAGGTCCAACTATGTCACTTAGAGGATCACGAACATAACCCTTGAATCTTTGATCAAGACGTGGAATGTCTTCATTTATGGTGGTAGTCGTCTCCTGATCTCCATCAGTGCGTAACCCGCACCAACTTGACCACCATGTCCTAACTAGTCGCCAAAAGTTAGTATTTAAACAACTTTTCACTCGAATTTCTCCTAACCTAGTTTGAGAACTGTTTGGAAATCAAACATGCTACTGTGGAAAAGGCTGCTCTGAAATCACAGTTTGGTACAAACATACTAATCCAACGCTAAAAAATAAAAATCAACATAACTTAAACATGCCAATATGACCATTTAAAATATAATTTTAAATGCTACTATTCTTTCCTGGTTAGGAACTTAAAGAAAAATAAACAAATAATAAAATAAGAGGAAATAAAACTGGTATAATAAAACTAAAACTAAGAGAAATAAAAGCCCACACAGAACGAGATTTTTTTAAAGGGATAAAGAAAAAGAAAGCGGAATTTTGACTCCACTGACTCTGGTGGCAAAGCTTCTAACAGAGACAACACGTGAGTGACCTTGTTTGTGCGTGATTGACTATGGTGATGCGTGGCCAAGGGCAACCGTGCGTGGATGATGATGGGGGGAACGTGCATCTCAACCGTCTAATCGTTGAAGATTCTCCTTAGCGAAAACCTCCAAATCTAAACATAAATCACCGCCTTAGAAACTCTGAACAGTCGGATGGTCGAAAATTGAGCATTGCGGTGTGTCCCCAAATGCAGCCTCTACATTGCTGCTGTAACTACAGTCAGTCTTGGGGAGAAGCTTTCACTGGATTGAAAAAGGAGCGGCGGCGTCCTCCTCCAATCTTCATATTGGGGTTTTGTGTTTATGGGGAAGACACAGTATAAATAGAATTTTTGGAAGCAATTTTCAAAATATCTAGAAACAATAATAAAAAAAAACTATCACGATTTATAATCTGACCTTAAAAATTATAGGAACGAAGTTTGTTATGATTGGTTTAACCGTAAGGTAGTCTGACAAGGGATGCTATCAATGAAAATATACATTACAATAAATCTAACAAGATTTCACATAACAGTAATTTTTATTAAATCCCAATTTAATTTTATTACTAAATTTAAGTAATTTTGACCAAATAAATAGTTATAATTGAATTTAGTTTAGGACAGAGTAGGAGACCTTTTACACATTTCATCACAAACTCAAATATACATGAGGGTAAATTGCAAGAATTTTATTTGGAAAAATGGGAGAACTTGCTCAAGGATTCCTTGGAGAGACTCTATCCTCGTTCCACATCCTTCCTTGAGAGTTATGTATAAGTCAACAACTCACTCAATTTGCAGATGAAGTGCACTCTCGTACTTTGCCAATAGTTGTCCCAAAGCATCCATCCAAATCTACATGAGATTTGTTTGCTAGATTTGTAGAGGGTTTGGTCACCCATTTGCTGTAAGACAGAGTTACATGCTTTTGAATCAATTTCATCCTCATGTCTTTTTCTTATCAAGACTAATGTGTTAAATAGTAGTATGAATAAGTGGATGTCACCCACCTATTTTCATTATTAGAAGATTGTAGACCCGGTTGGATTATCAAGTTTATTGGACTTGTTTTGGATATCTAACTCGAAATTCCAAGTTCTTACAATCAACAAGAATGTAATAATGTTTAGGACCAAGGACGATGATTTTAATGAATGGAGTCTATGTTTCTTGTGTGAAATCCCAAACATCAAGACAAGGGAAGAAATCTTGAAGCAACTTGCTGAATCTCATGATCTTAAGGATTTCCCTAACTATTTATTGAAGATATGAACTAAGTACTGGATCAAGGGGCCGATAAGTTGGGAGGGAGCTTGATCAATCTGAAAGAAACAAATTATTTTCAATGTATGTTTAAAGCATGGTATGAATGGTGCGGATTAGGAGAAAGAATGATTAGTGCATAAAGAGGCACCATATTTGCATGACTATCAAGTCCAATATTGGCCACAAACTTCCAAACTTCAATTGGAGAGAATAGGAGACCAATACTATATATATAAAAAACTAATAGTTGAGCTTTGAATAATAAACTGAGGAATTAAATCATTTATATAAGAGATTTAAATAGGTCATAGAGAGCAATGTCCCGTAGTGGCGATAAACTTCTAGACTTCAATTGGAGACCAATACTAAAAATATTCAACAGTTGGGAATTGAAGAAGACTGAGGAATTAAATCATTGATATAAGAGATCCAGATAGATCATAGAGAGCAACAAGAAAACAAGCACACCATATTGTGTTCAAACGCACAAGTAGAATATACAACGAATCAACTAGTTATCCATATTTGCAAGAGTTGCTTAGTTCCCTTGATTTCCACTAAGGCACATACACTTTAAGGTGGATCACAATCTGAACAAAAATTTTAATCTCCTTTACAATATTAAGATATTTAGGATGTAGTAAAGTACCTTCTATGGCCTTCTTCAGGTCTCAATGGCTTCCCACTTGGGTTCTATTAAAATTATTGGTTATGTCTGAAGGAGCTATTGTGTTAAGAAGTTCGACAATTATTTCAAGGGAAGGGTATGAATACAAACAAAAATAAAACTAACATCAATTTCAATCCAAAAAGTGATAGAAGAAAATATATCCTCTGTTGGGTGATTTTTGACCCATTAGTTTATGTAATACTACTTACAAAAATCATAACAAATAATTTGGAAATCATATTGAAAAAAGTGGTAGCATAATTGATTGATGAGCATCATAATAATTTAGTGCCTTAGAAAATGATATAATGTTGGCAATGAGATCTCAAAACATACTAAGAAGAGAAAGAAAGAAAAAATTAGGCTAGCTACAATCAAGCTAGATATGAGTATGGCATATGATAGGATTTATTGGTCATTTCTACATGATGTCTTGTAGGTGAATTCCCTAGCTGCATTTATTACTGTAATCATGCACCGTGTGTCTTCAATGACATATTATGTATAAGTAAATGACCTTAAATCTCCATTTTCCAACCCAACAAAGGTATTAAACAGGGGTGTCATGTTTCACCATACCTTTTTATTCTCACAAATTCGGTGTTTTCATCGATGCTGGCTTATACTCAAAATCGGATGTCAGAAATTGGTTATAAGTTGAACCCCATTTGATGTCTGCCGATGACAACATTGTTTTTCTATAATGCAAGCCCGTTAAAGTCAACCTTGAAAGAATTATAGATACATTTTCTTGTTTCTCGGGGCAAAGGATAAAGTATAAAAAATCACCAATCATGTTCGTAGTTGTTGTATAAGCACCCGTCCCGATGCATGAAGTTGTAGGGAGGTCCCATGATTGACCAAAGTTGACCAATGAAGAGCTTGTTGCATCTCATAAGAGGCTGCACTCAAGTTAAGATTCGGTGAAAATTGGAGCTGGCTGTAATTGTTGTACTATCGGCTCTTGTGCTTGTTGTGGTAGTGTTGGAACTTGCTTTTGTTTCCATAGTTGTACTTGCATCCATGCTTGTGTCTACATGTGCGGTGGTATTCGTGTGAATCTTGATACTCCTCCATTAGAAAATTGCATCCCATCCATAGGTGAATATGAGACGTAATGAGCATTAGGGTCACTTGTGAATAAGTGATGCCTTCTGTAACTGGGACCCCCATGGGAATTTTGTTGCAACAAAATTAGCCACTTCTCTAAATCCGGTGAAACCCGACATATACTGCTGGATAAAATCCTGTCTGACGGTTCATCAGTGTTGAGCGAAGTTGTACCCGCATCTCTGATATCTTGGAATTCTTGTGCTACTGGTAAAGCAGTACCTCCAATTATGATCGGATTAGTAAGTAGCAACATCATGGACAAAGCATCAGTTGGTTCTGCAAGTGATGGAGCAACCATCATTGGTTGATCGGTTGCCGATGTGGGATCAGCCGTTGTCAGAGGGTTAGCCCTCGGTGATGCCTTGGAGTGGATCTCCTCTGTCCGCGTGGCTGAGGTTGCCTAGGATTTCCCTTACAAATGTTTCTCTTTGAGGGTGCCACTGAACAAGGAGTTCATTTGTTGACAATTGGGTGCCATTAAGCGTTCCAATTGATGTGTGTCGAGCCGCGATCTAATGGCCAAATCTTTCTTCAATGCACTGAACCTGCAAAACAAAACAAATTCCCCATGAGTGTCCAGGGAAAGATGTTCTGATGCCAAACGTATACCAAAAGTATTCGACCCGAGGATTGATAATTAAATGAATACCTTGGTATTTATGGGGGTTAATCCCTGAGATTTCTCTCAATCAAGTTGGGATGAATATGCACATTTCATGTAAGAATAACTGTCTTGCCATAATATAATTACCATATATTCAATATACTATAATTATAGGGAAATGGAGTGTATTCTGTAAGTATGATAAAAAATGGAGATCTTGGCTTGGGGTAGGGCTCTGGCCTAATAGAATATGCATGACCTTTGCCCCTAGTGAGTTGTAGCAGTATGACCTTTGATCCAAATGGGAAATTTTGGCACGACCTTTATCAACCACAAGCATGTACTCAAGAAACAATCCAATCTACTGATACATGGAATAAAACTTGGTAAACAAACCTTCCATCAAGATTTCAGTATCATGTTTGGAGGATTATGTCAAGAGCATTCCAGACTAGATCAAAACTCATAAAGAGAAATTTTCATAACAACCTAGCCTGCCAGATCTGCAATAAAAAAATTAGAATCAATAGATCATTTGTTGCTGAATGTGAAACTAGCAAAAAATTTTTTTGAAGCCATAACACCTTGGGTTTTGATTTTGAAAATACAACGGTACTTTCACAGAATGGTTTTGACTATGGATTTTGCAAGCCCCATCCCAGGAATATATTAACTTGTCATTTTGTATAGTATGGTCACACTAGATCTATTAAATGAAATAATTTGGGATGACCGTGTCCTAGATTCTAGACAGGATCCAATTAGAATTTGGTAAGAAGCAAATAGAATGTAGTGGTTGTATAAAGAGTTCAACATATCATTGAGAGTGGGTGATGAGGAGAAAGTTTGAGGGCCAGAAACATAGATAACTCATAACCTAGTTGGACATTTAATCATCAACAACACAACACGACTAGAAGAATGAAATTCAGGTTATCAAGTAACATAGGTGACAATTGTTGCATATGACAAAAATAGGAAATTGTCCGTGGGTGCCTGGGCAGTAAAACAGATGAATAAATCTTACACGGACACATCCTAAGAGATTATAATGGCTCTGTCCCCCTTCCAGACAGAATTAATTGCAATAATTAACTACATTCAATATCTAAGGATGAAGGGACAAGTAGGACAACACTTTGTACAGATTCAATTCCGGCAGAAAGAAAAAACAATATAAGGAAGTTGGAAATGATGTTCAAGCTGAAATAATCGTAGCAGTTTCTTTCCAAAATATTTAGTTTGCTAAAGTTCACAATAAAATATAGTGGAAATGGCCCATCAGTTAGCCCACTCTGTATTAACTTCATTCCCTGTTAATATTTTATCAAGATAAAAATGGCATTGAACTGCACATAACTAAACAATTATACACTTGCTCTACAGGACTATGTTGAATTGTATAGATTTGTAATGAGGTAAAATTAATTGAAAAACTAATAATTGTAAAATAAAAATAAAATAATGACTAGTAATAACTAAGACCCATAACACAATGCTGAATTAAGTTTGCTTTCGTGGTAATTCACACTCTATATGACAGAAAAGTCAAGGGCTCAAACCACACCCCTGTTAAGAATTGTGAATATTAGAGAAATTTCTTAATAAGGATTGCCCAGTGTTATGGAACCATGTCGGTGGTCCCTGTCGTGATTTTCCAACCTATAGGTGGTCGATGAAGGTGAGATCGTCGTGCTTCTGGTCTTGGTGGCATCGGTTCATTGGTGGTCCAGCGTTTGGGTGTTCTTATGAATATGTCCTTCGAATAGATGGAGTTTCAGAACTTCACTGAGTTTCAATAGATTCAATGATAGTGTCTCCTAGTTTAATCTCAGAGTAGGATGTTTACATGTAATAAGATTGTTTGTATGTAATATTTTAAAAAAACATGTAACAGTATAATTTGGAATGGGCTGGACTGAATTGGACTGAACTTTAACATGATTGAATTTGAGTGTGACCAAATATATAGTTCATTTGGAGGAAATCCAACCCCAACCCCCAAATCCTAAACTCTTTCCTCACTCTCGCCACCTTGCCCTTTCCGTCTCTCTGCTCCCATCATCTCACTTCATCACCCGCATCCTCGTCGTCAATATCATTCCACTAGCTCCATCCATCCCTTCCCTCCCTTATCACTGTTGTGTGTCGCCGTCTCACTGCTCCTCCCCTTCCTTTCATTGTCCATCGCCTCTCGTCCCGCCACCCATCTCGATCTTCCTGCTCTATATGTCTTCATCCCTCCCCACATCATTGCCACTCGTCCCAACTCTGCTCATTCCCGATCTTGTCGTCGCTACTCCACACCTCCCTCACTTCACTCACCGACACTCCATCTTGTTTTGTCAAAGGCACTGCTACTCCGCGCCCTTCCATCACCGATTCCACCGTTGTCTCTGTTGTTTAAAGTGAGTTGGGATTTTTTCCCATCCTTTTTTTAATACCTTAAATTTTATTTTCATCAAGTAGAACTGAAGTGGAGTGAGCTGGATCGTATTTTAATGAATTACGATGAAAATTGCTAATAATCATTAGACCTAATAATATGTATGATATTCATAATAATACGATCATGTTATGATAGGAATGACATTGATTATAAGTTGAATTTTAAAATATTGGACCGGAGTTAAACTTTTTTTTTAAAACTTAACTTATTTTGTTGAACTGAACTTATTTCGGCTAATATATACTTATTTTTGCTGAATTGAACTTGCATATGTTGAACTGAACTTATTTTTGTAGAAGATTAGTCCAACTGGGCAAGGCCTTTTGACATTTATTTACTTTTTGACACTATTTTGTGATATTTTATTATATTAGTTTTCAAACTTTCAAATTATACTTTCATCTTGAATTGATATGTTAACTTTTCACTGTGCCATTTTTAATATTAATATCGATGTTATATATATATATATTAGATTCTTATTTAGTGTATGTGTCTTGATGCTTAATAGTGTGCTTTGATTTTTTAAAATTTATTCTTTATTTTTTTCCAGATGTAAGTGTCATATTTTTGTGTGCATTTTAATGTTCTAAAATTGATATGTTTAAGAAGTTTCATGTGAAATTCCACTAAATTTAAACTAAATAAATTTTGATCTAGTATTATATATTATATTATTCTCATTTAATATTTATCTATTTTCATTTGATGTGTATTTTATTTTTTTATTTGATGTGTAACTAATTTAATTTGATGTTTAGCTATTTAAGTTTAATGTGTATTTTAGTTTTTTAAAATTTTACATATAATTTTTAAAATTTGATGTGTATTGAAGTGTTTTTATTTGATGTTTAAATATTTTAATTTAATGTGTATTTTAGTATTTCTATTTTATGTTTAACTATTCTATATTTGTTTATTTTTTCTCGTCTAGGGTTTTAAGTGATGTTTTACTGTTTCAATATGATGTTTCAAGGTTTTCAATTGACTTCCCTTCCTGTTTATGCTGATGCTGTTATTAATGTTTCTTTTGTTTTATATTGTTATTGCATGATTTTTTAAAAATTACAGTGTTCCTATTGTGATTTTCAGTAAGAGTGATGATTTAAGTATTTAAGTTGATGTTTTATTATTATTATTTTTGGTTTTACTTGATGCTTTTCAGTTTCGATTTGACGATACAAGTATTCCAATTAACTTTACTGTTACTGTACTAATGTTTCTTTGTACCGTGTGGTTCTATGCGTGATGATGGTGCCAGTTTTCACTAGTATGTCTTAACTATTTCTATATGATGTTGTGTGTGTGCTAGTTTCATATTTTTTGTGTGTGCACATTTTTGTCCTTTTTTTCTTTCCAGAATGATGTTGTTAGGTTTTCCATTGATGTTTTTCATTTCTTTAATGATCGTCTGTTTTGTTTATTTGATTATCCTGAATTCTAGTTCCAAACTTGCTTTCTGGTAGATGTTTTTGAGTTTCTATGTATATTTATACTCCCTCTGTCCCAACCTTATCTACAAATTTTCCTTTTTAGACTGCCCCATTCAAATCTGCGCACTTTGGAAACTTCCCTCATTTGGCAGATGTTGACATCCTAAATTCCACTTCTACCCTTAATAAATTTTAAAATTTACTAAACATAAACTCAACCTTTCATCTACAAAATCCTCTCCATCACTACGCCTGCTTTATTTTCTTCCCAATTTTTTCTGCTGCTACAACAGGGTTCATCAGCCGATTCATCTCCCTCCCTCCGCCAATACTCTATCTCCCTCTGCCCATCCTCTTCCTCTCTTCGCCTATCCTCTACCACTCTCTTTCCGCCCATCCAATTTAGATTTGGGAAATCACTCGATGGTAAATTTTGTGTTGATTTTTCAGGGTTTTTGCATTTTATTTTTATTTTTCAGGGTACTGGATTTTCCAGTGTTTGTTCTTTGGTCCCTTTGGCGGAGATAATCAGTCCACTAGGGATGATTGGGTGGGGGGGGGAAGAGAGGTGTCACGACAACGGGGGTGGTGGTAGGCGGGTAGGGGAGGGCGAGAGGTGGTGGTGGTGATAGGTTGGTAGAGGAGGGGGCGAGGGTGGCGCCGATGGTGGTGGTGGTGGTGATAGTTGCACAGAGGAGGATGAGAGGTGGTGGTGGTAGTGATTGGCGGGCGAGGGAGAAGAAGAAGGGCCTTTAAGTAATTTCACTTTTCACAAATTAAAACATCAGTTTTCTCTCTCTTCAAGTATGGCAGAGACAGAGTGAGTTTATTTGTATGTGTGATGCTGTTATTTATGCTTTAAATTATGTTTTCTTCTCTCTCTCTCTCTCTCTCTTCTCCAGATTGTAGTGGTCCTGTCAGAAAATCTGATAGGATTCATGGTGTGACGACTTCCACATTTGCTGCAGGTATTTTTTTAAATAAATTTGTATGATTTTGTTATCTATTTTTTTATTTATATTAATGTTTTGTTTTTCCTTCAGCCCCGAGCCACAGAAATGCGAAAAAGAAGAAAGTGGCCGAGGTGTCTCTATTCCAGCATCTCCAGGCCCTGATGTATCTGTCCCTAAAGAAAATATCCGGAAGAGGCCTGTAAAGCAAGCTGCTATTAAACGGGTCAAACTAATGAGTGGTAAGGCTAAAGCCGTGGCTGAGATTGAGAGCAATTATGAGGGCCAATGTTTAATTCAAATTTTAATTTTGTGTTTTACTATCTAATTGTTTATTAATTTGATACTACCTATTTTAAATATTTTTTGATGTTTCATGTTTTTTAGAGGAAGGTGCCAATAATGTTGATTCCGATCAAGTCGCATCTGCTTCAGCTGAGAAGTTATTGGGTAATATTTTTACTTTTGATTTATTTTCCAGTTGATGTTTTGTTAATTACTCTTTACCTTTTACCAATATAGTTTGATGTTTCATATAATTTAGGTGTGGGGCTTAGACAAATTTCTGTTGAGCTTGAAAAATCTGCTAAAAAGGGTGAAAATAGTTTTTCCATTTAATACTTTTTCTTCTTCTGTTTTTTATTATTTTATTAATTACTCTTTACCTTTTACTAATATGGTTGATGTTTCATATAATTCAGGTGAGGGTGTCAACCAAATTTTTGCTGAGCCTGAATTTTTTTTTGCTAAGAAGGGTAAAAATACTTTTCATTTTTCATACTTTTTTTCATGATTATTGAAGTTTCATTAATTACAATTACCTTTTACAAATATGGTTTGATGTTTCATATAATTCAGGTGAGGTTGTCAGTCAAGTTTTGCTGAGCCTGAAAACAATCTGCTAAGAAGGGTAAAAACACTTTTCCTCTTTCATACTTCTTATTCTGATTATTGAAGTTTCATTAATTACACTTTATCTTTTACCACTGCAGTTTGATATTTCACACAATTCAGGTGATGATGTAAGTCAAGTTTCTGCTCAGCCTTTAAAATCCGCTAATAAGGGTCAAAATAGTTTTCCCTTCTGTTACTCTTTTCCCTCTTATTTTTTATTTTTTCTTCTTTCTATTTAGTAATTTGAACTTGGTGTTTTAATTTCTTCTTCTTTCTGTTTAGTAATTTGATCATGATGGTTTAATATATATATATATATAGGTGTTGCTGCTGAACATGTTTCTTCAGATGGAAAGAAGCTCTAGTCAAAGCTTCTTTTCAAATCTATGTTGTATGATGCAGGAGTGACTGATCTATTATCTGGTAATTTTTTTGAACCCTCCCATTTTAAATTACCAATTCTCTTTATATTTTTGTGTTACACCTTTATTTAACTGTGTCTTTATTCTTTTTGTTTATAGAGGAGATCTTTAGTACTGCCCCTTCTCAATATCAAACACTTGATGGTTCGATTAATGATGAAAAAGAGACAAGTGATCAGGGGTCTTAAGATGAAGATGACTCTGAATCTGACCACAGTTCAAACAATGAAGATGAGAAAGCAGATCATGTCAAGGAAGGTGGAGAAGGTGACAATGAATCTGACAATGAGAAGGAGGAAGGCGAAGAAATTTTTGATGAAGGTGAAGAATCTGACAAGGAGGAGGATTCAAAGAAAGCTGTTGATGTTTCACAACAAGCTGGTGATGTTAATGGCTGTAAGTCTGAAAATGAGGAGAATTCTGATGATGATGAGAACAAATCAGTGAGTGAGGAGAAGCATGATGATTCTGATGAGGAGAGGGATGATGATGAAGTTAGGTTGGATAAGGAGGATGACTGTGATGATTCTGATGAAGCGGTTGATGATACTGGTGGAGGGTATGATGATTCAGATGAGGAAGGTTACTAAGTTGTTGATGTAAGTAAGAGGGTTAGAGAGTAGGGTGAA
>JAUOBV010292450.1:0-18913 GCA_032360425.1 Rubia occidens
TTTCTAAATATCAAATTTTTATACAAAATTATTGTGTGTAATTAGAGATATGGTTGGTCAAACATGATCATTGAAGAAAACATGGTGGTGTCACTTTATATGGGACGCAGGGAGTATATTACAGAAACAAATTCTGCCCCAAAGACTATATTGAGAAATACTTGCTCAATTTGACCACTGAGCAAGACAAATATCATTTTCATAAACCTCTCCTTCACAGGATTCTGAATTAAGGATTATGAATTAAGGTTGCATACACGTATATCTTATTTCGATATCATTATAAAATATTATTTCGTGATCTATTATTTAAATTAACATTCAGGAAGTTTTTTATTAGATTTACAAATGATTAAACCTTTGAATTGAGATAATTTTTTACGCACGTTCAATATTAATAAATCTGTTAAATTTTATAGTTTGTCATCTAAAAATAATAATATGAATTGGGAAGAGTTTAAATTATTTAAAAATGAAAGAAAATATTTTTGATTGACCTAATAGATTGTTAATGTGATTCTTACGACCTTTAAGCATTTACCAAATATAAGAGCAAAGTATTACAAAGTAATCACAATATTAAAATTAATTATCAGTGCAACAATAGAGTCTCGGATTCCTAAATCTTGGCAATAACAATTCAAGTTTACGCTGACCATATTAAAAGTAGCATCAAGAAGAAAATCAGAGGGAAACCGATGTCGTTTAACTAAAGAAGGGGGAGTCAAAATGATAGGACTACCCCTGGTTGATACCATAAGACAAATAATCCTCATTATATGGTGATTTGCGATTAATTTATATTTAGAGTTAAAGTTAATCAAATTTTACTTTAAAAAGAGTAAATAGACCAATAATATTGGGATGGAGAGAGTATAGGATAGAGTTGACTGAAGCTCATCCGCCGTTGGATTACAGGGTTAGGGTGGAAAGGATTTGGTGATTGATCACACGCTGCGGCCATTTGAGTTTATGGTGGACTAAAGCACAGAGGATGAACGGTTTAGAGAAGATTCGATTTTTTGCTTGGAAGATTTCCAATCGCTGCACGTAAATTGGATAAGACCAAATGCCTCAAATTATAATTCGAACAATCATTGTAATGACAGTAGGGATAGGGATGATAATGGGGCGGGACAAGTTACCTCCATATTTATGAATATCTAAAATTTTCATATTTATACATGTTCCATCATCTATGGCGAGTATAATATTAAAATTCGCTCACGGCCATCATGTATTATCTAAAATTCACCTTCACCCTATCACTCATTTGACTCTCCATATCGAATTCAAATCCATTAACTCACCTCATTTATATCTTCAAAAAATACCTAAATTTTACTTTAAAATTAATAATTTAATATTAAAAATTTAATAATATTTATATGAAAATATTAAAAGTAAAACATGTGCACTACAGATAAATAATAGTTTATATATAATAAATTAGTGTATACCTAGCGGGTATAGTGGGACGGGGCGGGGTGGAGTGGGTATGAATTAATATCCATATCCGACCCACTACTCATGGCGGATATCAATTTCCATACTCATACCCGCCCCGACCCGACGAAAACTACATCCATACCCGCCCCATTAGGGGGGGATACGGGGCGAACCTCCACCAAAAACCCGCCCCACTGTTATCCATAGTAATGAGTGAGGATTATATCAGCCTTCCTTACTATTTTGGAGAAATGAACATTTTGTATTAAAGATCAGTGGTTAAACTAAACAAATTGTTACACCTTTATGTGAGGATATACTCTGCTGGTTAAATGAATTATTATCAAGTGGTTATTTGGTGTTCATTACATAGACTATTTTTGTAAACTAGTAATCCCCAGATATGTTTCATGGTGTTTGCGATGTGGCATTGATGGTTGTTCGCTTGTGTCGTTGGCCAGTGATGTTCCAGGCGTATTCAAAGTTGTGACCAATTACGTCGCTGCCTAGCATCTTGTTTTCCATTATACGTATATGCGGTTTTTGCTTTGTATACAAAAAGTGTTTTGCAAATTATGAGGTTTGGGGAAGGAATGTCCAGGTCCTCAAGCTGGTTAGTTCCCGAATGTCTAGGGATACTGTAACTTTCATTCTCTTATTATTTTTATTTTTTGGGCTTTTAGTAGGTACATGCAGAAAAAAATACCACATTTGACTGTTCTGAAATAAACTGATTTGTTTTCCCATTCCACGTTTTAGTTAGCCAGTTTTTTAGGGATTGGTATTGGATAGGTAAGTATACAGGGAAGCAAGAGCGCAAAACATCTATGATGAGGCACCTCCCAAGAACCATCTTCAAAAAACATTGCAGAGATCACAAGTCTCGTATGAAGTAACCTCTTATAATGCATCTCAACAGCCACAAGCTAGAGATCGTGATCCCGCGATATCAAATATATTGGCATGACCAAACGTGGACACGAACAGCCGAAAATATACGGAAACTGACCCTATAAATGGAAGCGAGATGAAATAGCCAAGGTCAGCACAACAACAACATTCTTAATATCCAACAAAACTTTACTGACTTTATCATCGAAATTTTTCTCCGGATACAATATGGGAGATTATTGTAGGAATCCTTCTGGCGGCTCAAGGTTATTACCATTCTGGGAACTCAAACCACATCACTGGCACCGTCTGTGGGGACCTAATTCTTAGGTCAATTTTTTCCCTAAACCATAATGATTAGTAGTCAAGCTAGCAGGCATAGAGAACCAATGCAATCACCACCACCCCACCTCCACCAAAGACAACCAACCCAGCGAACACTGGGGATGTCCAGGAATCAGACGATCAGCGGGATTCCTCACCACACATCGACAAAGAAAAAAGAGCTTTTGCAGCTTTCTTAGAGGCTAACATGGAACAGCTATACAAGCAGTTCGTCAACTTCACCGTGGATCTAAAATTTTGTGACAAGAGCGATCACAGGATGAAAAAGAAAACAAATAAGAGTGGTGACGCTAAAAAAGAAGACAGGGAATACGATGTCGAAGATGAAGTGGAGCATTCCCCATACTCGAAAAGCTTACAAAACTTCATAATGACAAAAGGATTTAAACTACCAACATGGCTCAAGGCATTTAATGGGACAAATGACCCAAAGGAAATTCTACTTTCTAACAGGACAAGCATGAGGGTTCGAGACACGCCTATCCAAACGGTTTGTAAACCTTTTTCGATTTTCTTAGTAGGAACAACGATAGTTTGGTATGACAACCTACATAATAGAAGCATACAAAACTGGAGCCAATTAGTGGACCAATTCATGGGAAGATTTACCAAATATAGAAGTTCACGAAGACATTCGCGGACCTGATGAAAATCTCACAACTAAGCGGCGATAGCGAAGTACCATGACTGCTTCGTCGTAGAGAGCCTTGAAGTCAATGATCTAACGCACTAAATGTCATTACGTGTATTCATGAATGAAATAAGGTCAGGAGATTTTTACAAGAAACTCACAGCAGATATGCTAGACAAACTAAGAAACCTTCGAAAGACAGTGGATGTAACACCCTGGCCCAAAATTGCAGGGGAAATTTATTATAATGATAAAATCTGAAAAATTATTCCTGTCTATAGCAAAGCTGGAAAGTTTAAACGATAAATGCTAATTGCAAACCCAAAAATGTGTCTTCAAATGAAGTAAATGAAACTAAAGGTGTAGGGCCGCAGGCCTCCTCCACTCGTTATTAGTCACGCTCATACCTTACCCAGCACTTTAACCTAAAAATATTTGAAAATGAGTGAGGTGAGCTTTTGTCCGTGAGGGTTCCAAGTTCGCAACCATTTTTTGTGATGCAATTGGGATGCTATGCATGCATGCAGTTTCAAGAAAATAATTTTATCCACTTGAAATAGTAAGCAGGAAAGCAAGCCATGCATGATCATTCACAAAGTAATATCTCATACAAATCATTTCTCATGAAACAATATTAGGCATTATATCACTTAGCACGATAGTAACATCACATACGAAATGATACAGGTTAGGTGGGAGGTTATGGAGGCGTTCTACTCATAGCCTTAGAATGAGATCCTGATAATCACTCCTTGTTATACTGAACACGCCAATGCCCATTAGGCCAATAGGTAGACCAACATCTCACTGATCACATGAGGTTATAACTTGAGATAACCAACGGAACCTACAGAAGCCTAACCAAGCGATCATGCCCTATGCTGACCTTGCACAGTTTTGGTTATTCAGTAGGGTTTTGGGATCCCAGGGCAGGCAGTACAGTAATACAATTCTGGTTGTGGCCAATAAAGTGCACCTAGAGTAACAGGTAAACAGTCAAGAGCAAGTCAGGCCATGCGCGATAAAGTACACCCACAGTAATAGGTAAACAGTCAAGAGTAAGTCAGGCTATGAGCAATAAAGTACACCCATAGTAACAGGTAAACAGTTAAGCACGTTCAGGCTATAGGGGATAAGGTACACCCACAGTTAACAAGTACACGATGAAGATCAAGATATACATATGCAATGCAGAAAACCGGCTCAAATAATCTATTTGAAATAACGGAATTCGGTAATGTAATTAGAAAAATGAATTTAAAACATTTAATTTTGAAACACTGGGAACAATTTTTAAAACGATTGTAAAATAGCTTTTGGGTGTTAAAGTGTTTCCTTGAAAAGGTTTAAAAAATGTTTGGTTTAATAAAGGTTTTGATAATTTTTGGGAAAGGTAGAAACCCTCACCTTTCTTGTAACTTAGGGACTATGATTCTTGGTGAAACCTGCAAATGTGTTATATCACAAACTAATGAAAATTTATTTCAAGTTTTACATAACACAAGGAAATCGTAGAACTGATATGAAATTGAAGGATTCACTATTGACTAGTACTCACGAAAATGAACATAACTCTCTACGCATCATCCCAAAAATTAAGAATTTTAAATCTTAAAAACTAGACTTCTATCGCTTTTGTTTGGTAGTTTACACTTTAAATTTCATACACTATTACCCCTTAAACAAATCGCTAAAACACTGATTGGAACATATTAATTTAAAACTAACCAGTACTCACGTTAACAGTCATAACTAATCACAAATTATTTAAAAAATTATGAAATCTAAACCCTTGAAAACTAGACTCATATAGCTTTCATTAGATAATTTACATGCACATTTATAAAAATTGAATCCCATGCATATTTAACCCTTCAACGAATCACTATAAAACGAGCAGAAATAGATCAATTTATAACTGACCAGTACTCACAAGAACAGTCATAACTCATCACATATTATTCCAAAAATTATGAAATATAAACCATTAGAAACTAGACTCCAATAGCTTTCATTTTATAGTTTGTGAATTGAAATCCATACACTATTGGCCATCAAAACCATTCACTTAACATGCATTGTCATCATATAGATTATTGGTTGACCACTCAGTACTAAATCGACCATAACTTTCTGCTCATAGATCATAAAAATCAAATACATGTATCACTGGAAACTAGATTTTGAGACCTTTCATTAGGTATATCGCACACAAATTTTAATTGCCTATTTTTATTCAAATAGCTAGTACAACATGACTGCAGAACAAAAATAAGAACTGAAAAACATATTTACTCTTACTCACACATCACTCATAATTTCCTACAATGGTTTCTACACCATTATCCTTAATTGTTAAAAAAATAAGAATATACTTATGATTTGTATATGGATCCAAGAACCAACGCAGAAATCTCCAAAAATTACCTTGCCTCCTTTTCATTCCGGTGGAAGTAGCAACTCGCTCTAGAGGTTTCCTCCAATGCTCCTACGTTCTTCACTTGATCGAAGAAGCATTGTGTTGGTGTGATTTTTTTTATGGTGAAGAGGGTATTATCGTGTAGAAAAAAGTTAGGATTAGGTCTTCGTGATCTTTATATACCTAGGTAGAATACTAGCAGGATTAGTTTAGTCTGATCAGGTTTTGATCATGGCTGAGAATCAAGAGCTCTGTTTTGAATTGAAATATACACGTATCACGTAACAACCCATGCCTTGGACTAAGTCTTGATAAATATCGGAAGTATTCGATCACATATATAACTCTTTCTCTCACCAAAATTCTTTATTTAAACCGTTCCCAATACTCGTTGAGGAATTCATTAGTGAAATGAGAGATATTGGAGAGCTGTTTCTTCAATCCCGCAAATTCTGAAGCTGGGAAGTATTTCTCGAGAAATTTGTGCTTCATGTCTATCTAAGAGGTGATGCAACTGGGTGGAAGGTAGTACAACCAATCTTTGGCCGTATCTCGAAGTGATAATGAGAATGACCTCAAATTGTAGTCCTCCTCCGAGGCTCCCGGTGACTTCATATTGGTACAAACTAGATGAAACTCTGACAAGTCCTTATTCGGATCTTCACAGCCCATTCCATGGAAAGTTTATAAACACGGGATTATACCGCTCTTGAGCTCACAAGTAACATTGGGTGGCAAGTCCCCACTTCTATTTGTTCTCTGTATGGAATACCTAACCAGAATGTTTGATCAACAGTTTTGCTCAGGAAAAATTGGTTTTCATCAAAGATGCCAGAAGGTTAAATTTCATAGCTTAATGTTTGCAGATGACCTTCTGATCTTTAGTGCAGCTGATCCAAAGTTCTTGGAGGGGGTGATAGCTACTCTACCGGAGTTTAAGAAGACAGCGGGACTGGCTGTGAGCAAGTCCCAAATTTTCTTCTCAAAGATGAGTGAGTTTGATAAAAAAAATATTAACTGATATAATGCAGATCACAAAGGGAGATTTCCCCTTGCAATACCTGGGACTGCCTTTCACATCAGTGCAATGGAATGCAGCAACCTGTGGCATCTTGCTGGAAAACAATTACCGGTAGATTAAGAAGCTGGGATTCCAAAAACTTATCCTATGCTGGCAGAGTTCAGCTTCTAAACACAGTCCTTTTTAGCATCACAAGCTACTGGACTAGTGTTTTCAAACTACCTGAGAGCATACATAAGGACATAGAGGAAATATGCAGAAATTTCATTTGGAGCAGAGAGAATGGAGAAAGGGGATTCACAGCAGTGGCCTGGAATACCATGTGCATATCTAAAAGGTTTTGTGGATGGGGTTTGAGGGATCCCTCCTTATGGAATAAAGCTTCCCTATGCAGGCTTGTATGGGATGTTTGTTCAAAAAAAAAAGATATATTGTGGGTACAATGGGTGCATGCATACTATATCAGAGGGCAGGACTTCAGGGCATACAAAGGATCTCAGAACCACAGCTGGGGCTGGAGAACAATTACAAAGCTGAAGTTACAAATGATGGATCATCTGGACAAATGCATACAGATAGGGGGAAGATTCAACATCAGAGAAGCTTATGACATCCAGAAAAAAGGAATCAAGAATGATAACATGGAAAGACTGATATGGCACCCCAAAATCCTCCCTAAACAAAGGTATTTTCTTTGGATGTTTTTCAAAGGAAGACTGGCCACAGTAGATACACTGGTAAGATTCAATATAATATCTGGAGGATCAGTTTGCTGCTTCTGTCAAGCAAAGAAAGAAGATGCTGCCCATCTGTTCATCAAATACCCGTACACAGTATCCATAATGCAGAACCTTAACCTGAAAGCAGCAAGAAACTTGAGAGGACTAAGGAAACATCTCTACCAACTGATGATCAGGAGAAAATAGTATAGACTGCAACTGTATTCCACTGCCTATTACCAGGTGTGGCTGGAAAGAAACCAAAGATTTTTTCAAGAAAAAAGTCAGAAGATGGAGCTCCTGGCTGAGATGATCAAATCCGAATGTAATTGGAGGAACGTTAATCTAGTCAGAAAACTCCTGTTTAGTTTTGGTAGGAATTTTGGCATGTAAATGGCTGGGAGGGAAGGCCTAAAATATGTACTTGGTATCGATTGGTTAATATATCATATATTTCCATAAAAACATTGGGTGGCAAGGGTGGGAAGACAATGCAAAGGGGTTGATTCTCCAAGTTAGGATCCATCAACTCCCTCAAAGTGAGGTTGTCTTCTGCCATTTCTCCACTCTCTACAGCTACCAAAACTGGTTCTTGTGGAGCTCCTGGTCTAGTCCTCCTTCTCCTTTGTCATCTACTACCTACGTACTCTGTTGGGTAATGTAAAACTCCTAAGTTAGTGGTATGGGTGTGTAAACAGTATCCAACTAGAAAAAACACAAGCAAATGGGTTAGAAGTAACCGGATAACTAGAAAGAAAGCTCAACAACAAAAACCAACAAAAATAAAAATAAAAACAACACTAACTACAACCGCTGCTTCGATGTGTAGCCCCTTATGAAGCTGATTACCTAGTTTGCAAGACTCACGAGGGAGTATGCGGAAGCCATCGAGAGGCTCGATTGATAGGAAAGAAAATCCTTCTGGTGGAATACCACAGGCCTAAGATGTTCTATGATGTCAATAGGAATATGCAAGCCTGCCACCAATGTCAAAGGCATGCACTAATCACTCACTTTCCCTAGGAAGAAATGATGAATCTAAACAACTCCTGGCCATTCAAAAAATGGGGAATTGATCGGGTAGGCCCCTTTCCAAAGACTCTGAGGCACTTTAAATACTTGATCGTTGTTGTGGATTACTTCAGAAAAGGGACCAAGGCCAAAGCCTCAACCAATATAAAAGGAAAGAAGTGATTTCCTTCTACTAAAAAATATTCTCTATCGATTTGGGATCCCTCGAACCATTATAACCAAAAATGGCACCCAGTTCGTCACTGATCCATTCAAAAAATGGTGTAGGGAGTACAAGATTCGTTAGAAAGTCACCAGCATATACCATCAACAAACCAATGGGTAAGTGGAGGTTATGAATTGAACTATCATCAATTTCATCAAAGCAAGGCTTGAAGGGGCAGGAGGAAATTGGATCAAATGAACTACCCAGCCTGCTCTGGTTGTATCGAACAATGGAATCTTCCGGTACGGGTAAAACTCCATACAACCTAGTCTATGGCTCAGAGGCGGTAATCCCAACCAATATTAGGCTACCCACCTTTAGAATGTTTGCCATCAACAAGGAAAATCAAGAGGTCAAAAATGAGAAGCGCAAGATAGACCTTGATCTTCATGAAGAAAAGAGGGAACTTAGTCGTGATCGGGTCGTCAATCCAATCACGTGTCAGGAATAATTAGTGTTGGTAAAACAGACATTTGGGGTTTTTTTACTAACAACTAGTAGCATGCAATTCAACAGAGAATAAACTATATAAACTAGCACTTGGGGAATATTTGTGTAACATGATTAATGTTGTGTCGATCCTCGATTCCATCACATATAAGAATTATAAACCTATTATAGTGTTTGTGACACTTGGTGTGGTCGATGGCCAATACTTCTCTATACCTGTCACGCAGGGTGCACATGTAATCATTCATCAGCACCGCCTCCGTAATCAAGGGAATGCAACAATGGCCCCGCCTGCTATGCAGATCTAATCCCCTCCGCGCTATTATGTCCCGGGAACTACACCACGAATGCTTCTCCCTATACCTAAAAAGGCAAAAGGGATGAAGCACCGTAATGATGGCTCTAGGGTTACAAAGCTAACAATATTTTTAGACTTTAACTATCTCTACCCGTAACCCTTTGAACCAACTCACCGGCTTACTAGTGTATAGTCGATTGTAACGTTGACTCGGCAACCTATGTGCACACACCCACACGATTACGGAATATCGTTACCCTAAGCACATCTAAGTTTCCTTCCCCGATGGGTATCAATAATTTCATCAACATGAAAGTAGACTACGGTGTGTGCTAACTTAGTGTGACAATCATGCAGTTAACAAGAACATGAAGAAAAAACCAACATAACAATCACAAAACATATAGAAATAGGCAGATCTAAAAAATCTCACAAAACGAGCATTAATACATGAATAAAAATGTAATCCCCAAGTTAATTACCTAGTCCCTAAGCATTGAACCAAAGTATTTCATTGGATTCAACATTTTTGGGCAACACAAAAATTAAGAAAAGAAAGATAATTTTCTCTCTCTAGCCTCTTCTTGAAGCCTAAAAATGAGCATTAACTTAAACCCCAATAAACATAGGTCCATATATATATAGTAATAGGGAATTGGGCCATAAAAATGGCCAAAATGGCTTAGAAACCTAGCAGCCACAATTTGCACGACCAATGAAAAAAACATGTTCTGTGCATGGTTGTGTTGGCACAAGAAATACTGAACAACACGGTCCATGCAACCTCGTGTAGCGCAAGCCGGTCGAACTGACACGGTTCACGTGTCTTCCTTGGGTGGGGCACATGAACCTACACAGGTAGTGGGCTGGTGCTTGATCTGGAATTTCTGATTTGCATGCCTGCTATTTTGAGCAACCCCAATGCATATTTTTGATAGATAACCAAAGCATTGCTGAAACCCGTGTGTTCTCATCAGCCTATTGGTGTAGGCCTAGAGAACAACGACCTTCTGCTCGGTAGAGTAAAGCCCCTTGAGTATGGCATTCTCATCACATAGGTCTTTGACATATTTCTCAGCATTGGCCAACTAATAAGTGTTGGCCAACTTCTTCTTAGACCCACATAGTTCACCCTCGAGGGTGGGAAACTTATTTTCAAGCTTAGTAACCTTCAGCTGATGGTCGTTGGTTACCTTTTCCAGGGTATTCTCGAGAATCACTAGCTTGGGCTAAAGCTCCTGAACACGGTCAACCTCGACCTAGAGAACATAATTCATGGCTCCCACCATCGAAGCTACCCCTGGGTCCACAACGAACTGGGATTCAGAGACACCCAGAGCAATGAGGAAGGTAGCCCCACCATCGAGGGGTTTTTGCTCAGCGACCTTCTTTCGTTGAGAGGAAGGACTAGGGGACTGAGATCCCTCACGGCCCCTCATAGCTCTCTCTTGAGCCTCAGACTCGATATTAACTTTATCTTGAGCTTGAAGCCCTCGGGATGGGCTTCGTTAAGAGCATCGGAGGTCAATTGTGCCTGGGGGTGGGAAACCCTGGTCTGATCAACCGGGGAAACAACAATCAACTCCTCAACGATCAACTTCTCATCCTCGTCTGCAATGCCAAATTGCTGCTGAAACCCACTAAGACAAAAAAAAAGTGAGAAGAATGAATATAGAAAGCATATACTTGCGACAAAAAAGTAAAGACAAAGTAAAGAAAGGTGTTTTGAAATGTCATAAACAATTTCATACAATGGGGGGTATCCTTCGAAAGCCTTTGCCCCCCCGGCAATATCATGGGCCAAGAAATTGGGAAAAAGGGTCCGGTGCCTCGGGGTGGTGCGGTAACCTTTGAAGAGCTACCATCATCGTGCTTCTTGCTCTTTTCTTTCTTAGAAACCCCTCCCTCAACATTCGAAGAGGTTTTCATTTTGCCACCCTTACCTCCCCTGGCCACATTAGAAGGCTCAGTTGGGGGAGGAGGCTTTCTCAACACGGTGGCTTGGCCATATAACCATCAATTATATACCTCCAAAGGCCAAGTGTAGTCAGACCCTTACTTCCTGTAAGTGGCTACGACATCTAGAGACTCCCCTAAAGAAATGTTCCTATTTGCGATCAACTCCTCGGGCACGTAGTACTGACTAGTATTCTTGAACCTTAACTTCGAATTCCATGGGGGAGCCTAGTAACATTCTGCCTCGCACTAGAAGGTGTAGATGGAAGGTTCGTGCCATCTTTTTCAATTGGAGGATATATTTATGGGATGCTTCGATGATCTATTTCTAATTGTGAGAATCCCTTAAACTTCATATCCTTGTGCGTGATGACTTGCTTCGAGACATGTAATAGAGAGATCGGAAGAGCTCGTAGGAGGGAGTGAATTGAAGGTTGTGGCATTGCATCATGAAAGCTGTGATATAGGTAATGACTTTCGAATGAAGCTGAGCTGGGTTGAATTGATACTCTTTGAGAAGTCGAGAGAGGAGTGGGGAAAACGGGAAGTAAAGCCCAAACTTCAAATCTCATTCATTGACGGTGCACCTCCCCAGTCAAGGGCTGCTAGGAGTCTCGTCATCTCGAAAGACCTACAGTCTGAGGTATGCAGGAAGTTTAACAGCGAAAGGGAGGGCAGCGAGACGTTGGGGAATCTCGATAATGGGAGTATGAATTTCCTAGAAATATAACCTCTCCTCCTCGTCTCTTTCGATCTAAACTTCCCAAGGAACCCGCTGCTTTGACACCACTCATTTCAAGCGTAAATTATTGTGTGACTGCGGACACTGAGATGGAGTACCCTTTTGTCCCTCATCAGAAGACCCAAACCTGTGGAGGAAGAGGAGGGGAGAGCGTCAAAATCTTGCAAGCAAGATCTGGAGGAATTTCCCTCTCCACCGGTGCCAGACCCAGAAGTGGCCAAAAAGTAGACCGGAATCCCCCTTTAAACCCTGATGGTGCTTACGACATTTTAAAACTCAAAAGAAAGGGGAAAATAAAGGGGGGAGGGAGGGAAATACTGGTGACTTGGCCAGAATTCCGTGGAAGTGCGGTAAAAAGCGTTGAAGGGGGAAGTGAGCTTTTGAGAGAGAGAAAAAATGCCTTGGAGAAGATTTGTGGAAAAGTGATTAATGATCCTAAAAGACAGCTAATATAAAAGGCGAGGAGAAGGGTAATGATTACCTTGGGCTGCCAAAAAATTTAGAGGCTTAAGAACGTGGGATAATGTGCCAGCATGAGAAAAAGATTCTCCTCATTTATGAGAACGTACGTGCGCGTGGTATCCAAACAGACGCCACTTTCCTAGGGAGGCAATGCTGCAGCACACACCCTGTGTCATTTCTCCTTCTCTTGTTTGAGGCCTCTCTATGCCATGGAATCAAAGCCTCCCTGTACCATGGAATCGAGGCCTCCTGCTTCAGGAAAAAGAGAACCAAAGTTCGAGCCCTAAACCAATAAAAGATTAGAAGGTTAAACCCTTAGCTAATAAAGAACGTAGAATGTCGAACCCTTAACCAATAAAATATATGAAGGTTGAAGCCTTAACCAACGATAGACTCGAAGGTCGTACCAATAGCCTAAGAAGGATTCGAAGGTCAAACCTTCAGCTTTCTGGGGATTTATATGATAACATGTTAATATTGTTGGGCCTGAGTTCCCATCGCGCCGGCCCAGGTCCATTTAATTACCATCTGGTTTATATCTTTTGTGTAATAACCATTTCGTCACCCTAGGGGGTAACCCTAGTACTTGCTCCACAAGAAAACAAAATAGTTGCCCTACCTAATCCAACATGCATCCAACATGCATCCAACATATATAAGGAGAGAGATAACACTATTCACTCAACTATTCATTCCTAATTCCAAGGAAGATATATGTTTTATCATCAGAGCTTTTCCCCCGGACGACTCCGGGGGTTTTATGTTAATGAGTCCGTCCAAGAAAGCTTGTGACTTATCCCCGGAGGTTCGGTGGCACATCGGCTTCCTATATTTGTTTGCTTAATGTTATTAACTAATTAATCAATTGTCTGCTTTAAAAATTTTCTTTATCTGTAACAGAGGTTGGATCGTTGATTAACTTGGGTCCTCAAGATTCTTGTGAACCCTTTCATGATCCCGTAATGCTCTCTAGGTGGGATTCCTATTGCTTCAATTTCTTGAATGTTTCTGTTCAATTTCTTTATTAAAAATTTTGTATGTTCTCTGTATGCAATTTGGCTTTGGATTATGCAACTCGGATGAGCTTTATTTCTATTTAAGAACATTGTGTGTGTGCGCGTTTTGCTTTCTTATTCTGCTTAATTGTCTCTTTGGAGTTTAAGAAATACGTTGTTTTGAATATTGTTGAACCATTGGCACGACTAATGGTCTGCGTGCTTTTGTATTCTTGGTATTATTAGGCTTTATATTTTTTGATGTGGAATTCAAGTTTTTGGTTGCTTTATAGAATGGAAGGCTTTCAAGGTAATGCGTGTGCTTAGCCTAGAAAGTTTCATGTTACCTTGCATACATTTGTCAATTAATCTATAATGCGACCTCTCGTGATTCTCTCTGTTCAAAATGCATGGTATTGCATAATATTGTCAATTCATTTATCTTTTTTTATTGTGTTTGCTCAAAAGGTCAAGAAATTAAAGAAATTAATATGGAGGCTTTAGGGACAAATATTGATGATCAGAAAGACTCAGTTTGCGTTATTAATGCATCCACTTTCTGGGCTTTTGGATAGTCAATAAACTCTTGGTTAGAGGTTATACAGTTCATGCAACTGCTAAAAACAAGGTTAAAAATATGTTCTCGATGCTTTTAGCAATGATAAAAATTCATAGTGTGATTTATCAGGTCAAGAAATATATTTTTTCAGGCGAGGTGATCTTCTCCAAGAAAATCGTGGATTTGGTGCGAACGGAGAAGAAGATGAGGTTTTTCGCATTCGAGTTGGAGAAGGAAGTTGGCAATGAGAGAAAAACATTGTTCCTGCAAGGTAGACAATATGTGGACTCATCATAATTCATTGTCTTGGTTTTCCTTTGAACAAAGAAGTTATGCTGCTGGTTCTTATGGGTAAGTTATCTTGAATATTTTGTTTTGGCATTTAATGTAAGACGAGCCCCTTTTAAATGTGAAATTTGCAAATTACAATGATAGCTTTAGCTTCTTTTTTTGGATGGGTGGAAACTTTTAGATGCTTCTTAACGTAAGCATTAATGGAAAAACCTGTGAAGGTTGACGATTATTACAATTTTGGGCAGTCTAACATTGAATGAGATTTTTTTCCAGTTTTACACAGCGGAACTTTCCGATTACTTATGATGTAATAGATTTCATCATATAGCTAGATTGCTATCCAAGTAATAGGCTTCATTTTCTAGGACAAGTACCCCCCGGTCCCAGTCGAATCTGCTTACTTACTATTTAGCAGTCAAAGTTGTTGAACTTTGACCATATATTTGAATAGGTATATGAACATAAATATTAGCTTATTTCTAAATATCAATTTTTATGCGGCGTTATTGTCCTTAGATACACATATTTACAGTCAAGCATATTTTTTGGAGATCGTGAACATGATTCTGTGCACATTCCCCTGGGACGGAGGGAGTATGTAATTTTCTGGTGAATGGTGCTGAAATGGGCTCAGGTTACCGAGCTTGATCACCAAAAGAAATTTTGGTAATTGGAAGTATGGAATTGGCTAAGGCTATCGATGATTGCATGATCACCAAATGAAGAATTTTGAAGTGGTGAATATTGATGGCTTGGTTGCTACTTCAATTAGTTTAATGTTAGAGAATTGTATATTTACATTGTATCGCTATATATAATTTGCTTGTTCATATGTTTATTTTGGAATTATTTTTCCTCGTATTCCTTTCTTTTCATTCTTTTGTTTTTTCCCATAATATTTATGCCAATTCTCATATACATACAATGAAAATTTATTATGTATTCAAAATATAAGTTATATTTATATTTATTATATTATAATAGTTGTTGATTTGTTATAATTGTATATGGAAAAACCTTGGGAAAGACCGATTATAGAAACATGGGGGTTAATAACAATAATAAAAAGATAAAAGGTTTTAGTTGCAATATTAACAATTTATTATACAACGTGCAGTAGTTATGCATTTAGAACCAGATTAATGAAATCTAAAACTTTACCTTCATTTCTTCTAATTTGATTTTTCCATGGATTATAGAAAGAACGTCTTTTAAGAGACGGACTCATTGTATAATTCATATTTGTATCAATATATTTTTAATATTTAGTATATTATATAAAATTTATTTTATATTTTTACAAAATACATTCTATTATTTTTATTTAAATATATAATTTTTTTAACTTATAAACTGTGTTGCTTAAATATTACACTAAAGTTGGTTACCACATTTTAAAAATTAGATTAGTATTTTTACATGTTATTTTATCTTTACATCAAATTTATAACTAAGAAGACTTTTGGGTTTTTTTAAAGGATACATAATTTTATACCTTTATTTAAATAATTATTGATTCATTATCAATATATATTTCATATTTTTATCATTATAATTTTTATAACATATAGTATTTCAATACAATCGTTAACACTTTCCAATGTAAACATATAGATATTTTTTATTTAAATATAAATAATTAATCATTATATATCAACCAACAATGGGACATTTTTTTAAAAAAATAAATATATATTAAAAATTTATATATTTATTTTATATATTCCATCGTGTATAGTTCTCATATAAATATAAAAAAAGTTTATTACATCATGTGAAATTTATTAAAATTATAAATTATGTTATACTCCGTACATTGGCACGAATATTTCGTTCATAAATTATAGATTTCGTTCATAAATCCGTACATTGGCACGAATATTATCTAGTGTTAATAAATAGGGATAAATACATTTATAACCCTAAGTTTAGGTTGAAAGTGCCAATATAACACTGCAATCTCAGAAAGTGCCAATTTAAGCCTAACTAATTATTGTATGTGTCAATCGAACCCTAATTTTTAAAAAATTGTGCCGATATAACCAAACTCCCTAATACCGCCATTGACCAAATGAATTCAGGAAAGACCAGGAAATGAAATGACAAAATACCCATTATGACAACCCTATCTTTCTTCTTCAAAGCTTCACCGCCGTGCTCTGTCGCCGCCACCGCCTCCGACAACTCTCTACCACCCTACTCCCTCTCTCCTCCCCTTCACCATCGACATTGCTTCCTTCTTCTTTTCCAGCCCCCACTATTGCTGCCAATAATCCTAGCCTCTGTCACCCTCACCCCTCCCCCTTTCCGCCGCCACCCTTTTTCATATCTCCCCCCTCAACATCACCGTTGCTCTCTTCTTCTTCCCCAGCCCCACCACCCTCGAGAAAATTTGATATGAAAGATATGGGAGAGACTAATGTTGTCCATGGAATTAGAATTAAGAAAAACCAAGGATCGATTACATTCTCACAATCTCATTACATTGGAAAAAAAATCCTAAGAAGGTTTGATCATTATGATTGCAAACCGGTCTCAACTCTCATTGACTCTAAAATTGAGTATGCAAATGATGTGCACCTTTGTGCATGCGTTAAAAAATGCAATTGACACATTTATTATTATTTTTTTGGTTGATTACTAGTTTTAGTTAGGTATACACGACAAAGGGCTTAGATGGCCATTATTTGTTTTCTTATCTAAATCCCGAGTTTTGTAGACTTAATTGAATCTAACACTTTGTATTCACGAGTACCTAGATTTTTTTATTAGGTTGCTCGTGAGTATTTTGACACCATTTTGTAGAAGGTCATCCGCGAGCGTGGTAGAAGATATTTGAAGGTCATTCGCAAGAATGACAGAAGATATTGAAGGTCATTCGCGAGGATGGTAGTCCATAGAAGGCCACGGACTTAAAATGCGTGCTAGTAGATGGAATTGAACCGGAAAAGGCCGAGTTGAAGTTCAAAAAGGTAAAAATTGAGGATATTATCAACCGACAGAACCAGTTGGTCGGCTGACTGGCCAACACGAAGCAGCCAGCACGAGCCAACCCAGCCTAGAAAAGACCGTGCTTAGGGTGGCCAGCACGGCCCATGCCAGCCAATACGAGCTGTGCCACAGGCTCTTGGCACGGACCGTGCTGAACTGTGCTGCCCATGTCCCCAAGTTCACTCCAACGGCTAAGTATGGATGCGGACCACACCGTTTCACAAGGTTTGTATCATTTCAAGTTCCAAATGTGAAGAATAGCCCACGCTGTTTGAAAAATGACACGACCTGCTCTATTCAACTGAGCAAAATGTCATTCTAACTGATAGACCGCATCAAACGACACGGGGCACGCAATCAGGAGTTCAAAACCGGCGCTTGTCAGCTTCCCGTGCCATTTTCCACTGGCCGCATCAATTGTGAATGCTAGGGTTTTTAGGCATGTATTGGGCTTTTTTAAAGGCCCAATTCCCTACTACTATATATTTGACCTATGTATATTAGGGTTTAAGTTTATGCTCATTTTTAGACTTCAAGAGTAGGGTAGAGAGAGAAAGGATCTCTTCCTTCTCTCTAGAATATTTTTTCTTCTTCTCTTTATTTTTCTTTTACCTAAAGGCATTGAATCCAATGAAATACTCAGGTTCAATGCATATGGAGTAGTTTATTTACTTGGGGTTTGTATTTGTATTCATGAGTTAATGTTTGCTTTGTGATATTCCCTAGATCTACCTATTTCTATGTGTTTGTGATTATTGTGTTAGCTTGTTCTTCATGTTCTTATTAATTGCATGATTGTCACACCAAGACCGGTACACACCGTAGTCTACTTTCATGTTGGCGTAGTAATTGATATCCCCCGGGGAGGGAAATCTAGATGTGCTTGGGGTAACGATAGTCCAAAAATGTGTGGGTTGTGCATGTGGGTTACCGTGTCAATGTTAAGATCGACAATACACTAGTCTTAGCCGGTAAATTGGCCCGAAGGGTTATGGATAGAGTTAGCCAGAGTAGCAAACTAGGGCTAGTAATTTTCAACCCTAGAGCCATCGATAAGGTGCTTCACCCCTTGCCTTTTAGGCCTAGGGAGAAGCATTTGTGGTGTAGTGCCCGGGATGTAATAGCATGGGGGATATTCATATATGCACAGCATGCGGGGCTGTTGTTGCTCTCCCTAATTATGGAGGTGGTGTCAATGGAAGATTACATGTGTACTCTACATGACAGGTATGGGGAAGTTGGGAGGTCGTCTTGGTACCTCTCAAAGTTACAGTTTATAAGCCCTAAATGCTTATTAAATACAATTAAGTAGATAGTGGCAAATCGGGGTTGTCCACGAAGAAGAAGGATTTTCCTAAGGGTTTCATGCATATAAGGGTGGATATAAGCCTATATATTAGCAAGTAAAGGGGGGGTTTGGTAGGTTTTTCCTAAGTTATGTATTTAAAGACAAG
>JAUOBV010292556.1:0-11164 GCA_032360425.1 Rubia occidens
GTATGAATTCTAGTAGCTAAACTTAGTATTGGGAGAAATTGATTAGGGCTTCCAAGCCCATGTCTTGAGAATTTTATATAAAGCTATTTAATTATTTTCTATTGTGCATTTATTGTTCTTGAATATTATTTGTTGAAAGCATTAATGGTGTTAGAAGTTTGAGCATATGAATTGCTTGTATGATTACTTGTTAAGGTTTTGAGAAAAGAGCTAATTCTTCTCTCTTTTGATATGAAATCCAATGGCATGAATTAAAGATTATAATATGGTTGATGATTCGATTAATGCTAGATAAATGTGATAATGTCAAATTCTTTATCATCTTTTTTTTGTGAAGCAAATGGGAGAAGTTTATGAACGTTGAATGTTCTTGACTAATATTGTATAAATGCATGAATTGGTCCAATACTTAGACATGGTGTAGTCTTTGTAAGTGTTGCTAATATTGCTGATTCTTTGTACTTAATGCCACTAATGTGATACTGTGAGGCGTTCAACGACTTAAAGGATCATAAGTGAGCTTTAGCGAGAGATGTCAAATTCACTCTTGTAAACTACTATCAAAGAAGGGTAGAAGATTTTTGTTCACAACAAGTATTTAATAGGTTGTATGCATAACGATAGATAAGAGGTTTGGAAGTGGAAGTCAAATACCACCAAGGTCCCGTACCTTTTTTAAAACTTTTCTTAGTAGTTTGTGCATATTTAGTAGATTTAAATTGGTTGCCAGTTAAGTTGTTTTTAAATTGATAACTTAGAAAAACCAACCCAAAAATAGACCTCTTTACAAGCTTTTATATATAAAGTGTGAAGCTTTCTTTGGAAAGTGTGAATAACAACCCTCCTAGTCGCCATTTTTCGGAAGCTTCTACCTCTATGGATCATCAAGAGGAACATGAATTGAACATTCCGGGAGGAGGACCTCAACATCCTCACATTCAAGGAAGGAATATCCCATTTTGATAAATCCCATTGAAGGAGGTTATGGCTCCCAATATAGAGAAAAAATCGTTGTGCATCACATATCCGAAAGTTGGAGTGAATGGGAATTTTGAGTTGAAGTCCAGTTTGATACACTTGCTACGGTCATTTCTTGTTAGGAAAGTGGAAGCTTTCACGAAATTTAGCATAAAAGGATGAGTTGAAGCTTTCATTCCTGACCCTTCATCCCCTTCTCACAAGCAGGAAAAAATGGTTGACATCCCTCTATATGTACTGGAACCACCATTTCGGAGGCTTTGAAGGACAAACGGAGGAAGGGAGACAACAAGGATATCTACGAAGTCTTTCGTAGATGTGAGTTAAATTTTCCCCTTTTGAATTCCATTGAAAAAATTCCTAGTTATGCTAAATTTCTTGAGGAATTATGTGTTGTGAATAGAAAGCAAAGAGCCAAAAATAAGCTAAAGAAAGGGGAAAACGAGCATGTCTCCGCTTTTTGTCAAAGGGAGTTACATTCTAAATGTAGGGATCCCAACATGTTCACAATCACTTGCATGATAGAAAACACACAGTTTGAAAAATCTATGCTTGATCTAGGTGCATCCATAAATGTGATTTCTTACTCATTGTATGAAAGCCTCAATTTGGAAACTTTGCATAAAACCAGGGTGGTTATCCAATTAGCCGATCGTTATAGTGCATACCTTAAAGGTATTGTCGAGAATGTGTTACTTAAGGTGGATTCCTTAATGTTCCCCATGGATTTCTATGTCCTTGATATAGAGCATGATAAACATGTCGCTCTGATTTTTTTGGGGAGGCCATTTTTGAAAACTTTGAGGACAATGATTGATATGTTCATAATGATGCCCTCACCATGGAATTTTATATAATTAAAATAGATTTTAACATAAATAACTCTATGAAGTATCCTTCTAAGAATATTCTTTCCATGACTTAGATGTTATTGATGATGTTGTGCAGGATGTTTTTGAAATAAGTGGTGATGATTCCTTGTTAGTTGCTTTAGAATGTGATAGAAAAGATGCATACAATGTGTATTCTATGAGCACTAACTTGAAGGAAATCTTTGAGGAATTGAATGAGCTTCAAAAGATGAGTTTGGACCCTCCTCTTCTACCCTTAGAGGGGTCCAAGAAACTGGAACTTTTTCCATCAATGGTGAAAGCCTCGGTAATTGAACTTTAACCATTTCCTAGTGACCTCAAGGATGCATTTATTAGGGAAGGAAAAGCACTCCCGGTCCTCATTTCAAGTAAGGTCACTCAAGAGCAAGAGGAAAAGTCAATGGTGGTGTTGTAGGATAACAAGGAAGCAATTGGATGGACTATTTCCGACATAAAAGGCATAAGTACATCCACTTTCATGCACTAAATCTTATTATAAGATGATGCAAAACTAGTGCGACAACCCCAACGTAGTTTAAATCGACCTATGTTAGAGGTAGTGAAGGCGGAGATCCTCAAATTGCTACAAGCAGGGATGATTTATCCAATCACAGATAGTAAGTGGGTGAGCCCAACTTAAGTGATGCCAAAGAATAGTCGAGTGATGGTAATTGATAATGAGAAAGGTGAAATGCTGCCCACTCGCATCCAAAATTGGTGGCGAGTTTGCATTGACTACCACAGCTAAACGCAGTAACCCGGAAGGATCACTTCCCGTTACCATTCATTAATCAAATGCTCGAGAGGCTCGTGAGTCATCCATATTATTGCTTCTTAAATGAGTGCTCGGGGTATTTTCAAGTGGCCATAGCTCCGTAGGACCAAGAGAAAACCACATTCACATGAACCTTTGGTATATTGGGCTACCGGCGTATACCTTTTGGAATATGTAATGCCGCCGCTACTTTCCAAAGGTGTATGGTAAGCATTTTCTCAAAATTTGTAGAAATTTTTGTTGAAGAATTAATGGATGATTTCACCGTTCATGGTAATTTTTTTACAGTTGTTTAGAAAATTTAGCACAAGTTCTTAAGCATTGCATTGATACTAATATTGTGTTAAATGTTGAGAAATGTCATTTTATTGTAGAACAAGGCATTGCCTTATCCCACTAATGTGCGCAATTACGCTCTTTTCTTGGTCATGAGGGATTTTACTGCTCGTTCGTCAAGGATTTCTCCAAGATTGCATCTTCTTTGTGCAAGTTATTGCAAAAGTAGGTGGAATTTGTGGTAGAAGAAGGTTTTAAGGGGCCCTTAAATTTATTGAAAGAAATGTTAGTTTTAGCTCCTATCATTCAACCCCCGATTGGTCCATGCCCTTTGAGATCATGTGCGATGCAAGAAATTACGCCATTAGAGTGGTGCTTGGTAAAAGAGTGGGAAGAGCAACACATTCCATCAACTATAGGTCCATAACTCTCAACAAGCCCCAAAGGAACTACTCCATCAAAGAAAAATAATTTCTAGTGGTGGTATTCTCTTTTAAAAAGTTTCGATCTTATTTGCTTGGTACCAAAGTTATTGTGTACACTGACCATTCAGCGCTTCATCACTTGATGATGAAGAAAGAGGCCAAGCTAAGATTGATTAGATGGATTTTAGTGTTGAGCGAGTTTTACTTGGAGGTCCAAGATACTAAGGATACAGAGAACCTTGTAGCTAATCATTTAAGCCGCTTGGTTCCTTACCAAAAAGCTGAGGTAATGTCACCATTGACGGAACATATACGGGAGAAGTACCACGATGAACAATTGTTCGTTATCAGGAACCTCCAACCTTGGTATGTGGACATTGTGAATTTTCCTGTCTTCGGTAAATTTCCTCCCCATTTTACAAAGGCTCAAATATATAAGCTAAAAAGTGATGCTAAGTATTATGTGTGGGATGATCCTTTTTTTGTGGAAATAATGTGTTTATCAAGTTGTTAGGAGATGTAACCCCAACAATGAAGTGCGTTCGATTCTTGATTTTTGTCATTCCTATGCATGTGGCGGTCATTTTGGAGGGAAGAGGACCGCTAAAAAAGTCTTAGACTGTGGTTTTTATTGGCCCATATTGAATAAACATGTATATACTTTTTGCAAAGCTTGTGATTAGCGTCAGAGGGTAGGAGATATTTCCTCTAGGGATGAAATTCCTCAAAAGCCTATATTGTATTGTGAAATCTTTGATGTTTGGGGCATTGACTTCATGGGACCTTTCCCTAACTCTTTTTGCTTTACATATATTCCATTTTCCATTGATTTTGTGTCAAAGTGGGTTTAAGTAAAAACCAGTAGAATTGATGATTCTAAAGTGGCTACAAATTTCTTGAAAGATAATAACTTCGCTAGGCTCGGGGTCCCTTGAGCCTTAATTAGTGACTATGGCACCCCTTTTTGCAATTGGACAATTAAGGAACTTTTGAAGAAGTATGGTGTTACAAAAAAGACATCCACCTCCTATCACCTACAGAACAATGGCCAAGCCAAAGTTTCTAATCGGGAAATCAAGTTATTCTTCCAAAAATGGTTAGTCCAAACTAGAAGGATTGGATTTCTCAGTTGGATGATGCCTTGTGGGCATATAGGACGGCGTATAAGACACCGATTGGTATGTCACCATACTAGTTGATCTTTTGGAAACCATGCTATTTTCTGATGGAAATAGAGCATAAATACTATTGGGCAGTCAAGAAATTCAACCTTGATATAGATGAGGTCGGTTAGCATAGGAAACTATAATTGCAATAATTGGAGGAGATGAGAAGAGAGTCCTATGAAAATGCTAAGATCTAAAAGGAAAATATGAAGGCTTTACATGACAAGATGATTAATAGGAAAGCGTTTGACAGAGGTCAAATATTCCTCCTATTTCAATCCTGCCTTTGCCTGTTTCTTGGAAAATTGAGTTCGTGGTGGATTGGTCCTTTTAAAGTGGTGAAAGTTTTTTGCATGGTGTGGTGAAGATCTTAGATCAAGCTAAGTCCAACTTCTTCAAGGTGAATGAACAATATTTGAAACTTTACCATGAATGTTTTGGGTTGGAAAAAGGAGAAGATGTTAATCTTCTTGATTCGGTTTATGAGTAAACCTCAAGAAGGGAGGTAAGTCATGTCGACGAGATTAAATAAACTTGGTTTTGATCATCCGGATCGTAACTCTGGACTCTCTATTGATGTTGTTTCAATTTAAGTTTTTTTGTTAATTTCATTATTTTTTCGTGTTTTTTCACGGGTGTGTTTCTCCATAATTTTGCAGCCAATTGAATTGCGTAGCACTAGAGTGATGAAGGAATGAAGGCTATTCGAAGGGAGAAAAATCTTGGAAGTTGGTAACTTTGATTTTGGTTCCAAGTATGACAGCTATGTAGCGAGTTGCGATGGCTATGTAGCGAGTCATGGGATTTTTTATAACTCCCGGCTTCATTTTTTCCCGAGTCATGACAATCCTATTGCGATCGTGACTAAAATTCAAACCAGTTTTAGATTTTGTGAACTTTTAGAAACAAAATTTTGTGAGTCATGAAGGAGTTTTCGTGAGTCATGAAACACCCTCGTGCGTCGCAACATCCATGTCGCGAGTGCAACCGGAATCAAAAGTTTTAGAGAAAAAACTCTCACCTCCAGTTTTTCGCGAGCGATGAAATTAAGAAGTTTTGGACAATTTTTCAACTTTCAGTAAGAGTTTGAAAATCAGAAAGGACGTGCGATCGTGACACAAATCAAAAAGAGTTTGAATATTTTGCAAGTCCCAGGATCCAATTTTCGTGTCTCGCGACAGGCACATCGCTAGCATGACCTCAGTTTAACTTTTGGAATTCCATTGGCTCCATCTTCGCGACTTGGGACACTTACATAGTGGGTACGACACTGCACGTATATTGAAA
Organism: Rubia occidens; assembly: GCA_032360425.1. NCBI lineage: Eukaryota > Viridiplantae > Streptophyta > Magnoliopsida > Gentianales > Rubiaceae > Rubia > Rubia occidens. The sequence goes on from JAUOBV010292556.1 coordinate 5,780, forward strand.
AAAATAGGCAGAACCCATTACTCTTTCCCTTTCACACATATTTCTCCTCCGCCAATCAAATCCCACCACCCATTCTCCACCATAACCAGCCGGAATCATCCATTAAAAATGGACTGAAACCTTACCCATCACTAGCCTTCCTTGAATTCACATCCATTCCACCAAAATATCCAAAAAATAGTTTGAATTCGAAACCCTAGCATTTAGGGATTTCGAATTTGTGAGTGATTAGGATTGGAAATTCTCGTGGGCTCGGTTAATTCATCACCTTAGGCAACTAAGTGGTAAATGCTTCCACTTCTTGCTCTTCAATTCTTAGTTTGGTTGAATTGGTGAATTTTTGTGAATGTAGTTATTTGTGGAATTCTTGTTCCGTAGTTGGAATAGTATGTATGGATATCTTCTTTTGGATTGTTCATATTTTGGATTTTTGGCTCTTATTTGATGTTAGGAAAGAACAATAATGGAACTTGATTTTGCTACTTCATTTTTCCATTGGAGGACGGAATGGTTAAAGGATTTTGCTAGTTGAGTTTTGGTGTCGTTATGCCTGTGCTATAGTTTATGCTTGTGGTATTGTTATGCTTGTGTTGTAGTTAATATGGTGACTATTAATAAATTTTTGCTATATTCTTTTAGAACAGTGATTCAGATATAGTTGACATTAGGATATTAGCTAATTACCTATATTTGTGTTTCTAGGGAACTGCAAATTGGAAGTATGTTGCTCTACATTGGTAATATACATGTGCACATTATATGTTGTTAGTTGTGTTTGATCTCTAATTGTTGAATATTATGCTACTTGGCCTAAATTGTTGAAATGGGACGTGATTAGGGCAGAATATATTCAACAACATGTAGGTTTTGAAATTCAAATGTATAGGCATAATGCATGATCACCCTATGTATGAGCGGAGCAGCTGGCATGGGATGATTACTATAAGCGGAGCAGTTGCACATCGCCACACCTGAGGGCCTTCAGCGACTTGGTTTGGGGGAGTCTTATCGCATTACATTAACCCGGATGGTCAACTTCTACTTAATCAAGACTACGACGGATCCACGAGCATTCCATTGGTTTTATAAGGCTGGAGGTGTCACTTTCAGGTAACTTCCACAGACCCAGCATACGAAGCTGGAGTTGACACCCGGTGACTGATTTGGTGATTGAGTCAGATGCAGAGTGCAAGGAGAGTTTTCTGCGGGAGCTTAACAACCTCCAGGTCCAGTCTGACGAGGGCGCTCTACCTATACCATGGATCCGCCGCAAGATGCACCACATTCTCCACATCCGTCTCCACAGCACCAGCAGCCCGATCCGACGCAGGAGGATTGCAGCAGCCAGACTCAGCAGCCGCCAACCGGTGTATTTTTTAACATATACACTTCATATGTTAAGTTAAACGTTAAACTTTTAAATTTATACAAAATATTTTTAAACTTAAATATTTTACTTTTTATATGATATTTATTATGATTTGCCATTCAAACACACATTATTACATGTTTTTTCTTGTAAAATACAACATTTAAATTTAAAAAGAATATAATTTTTAAGTTAAAAAGTAAAGTAGCATGTCCATAAATTTGTGGACATGACACCTATCCTAAAATTTTCTCAATCTAATTTAAACAATAGAAAACTTGAATTTCTTAAACAATAGAAAATTTGAATTTAGATGAAGAAGATGGATTTTAGGGTTAGAAAGAGAAGGTAGATATGCGTTTTCAGTATATTCGTTACAGCCAAGAAAAACATGGAGTACTTGCTTTATGCAAGCGTGGATGGAGAGGAAGATAGGTCTGTCTTCACACTCACTTTCCCTTTTTCCGGATCTGATGACTCTGAACATCTCATCTTAAGCCCCAGGCCGGATCTAAATTAGTCACCAGCTTGCTTAGTTGAAAAAGTTCAAAGTTCACAAATATGAGAAGCATTCTACAAAACAAAATCAAACAACCACCATTTACAAGCTAGATGAACAAGATGGAAAGAAACACGGAGCTCAATGCTAAAAATTAAAAATTGAAACCATCTGTTCTTTTGGATTTATATGAAAAACAAATCATTCATGATTATTTATATGTATTTTTAATGGGAATTGCTGTTACTATCTGCCACTCCCACTACGAGTAACAAAACCTTTTACCTTGATTCTACAAGGTTTTTATCTCGGTTTTCACCCATAAAAAATCTAGGTAAAACATATATTTTTTACTTCAGTTCAACACTGAAGTAAAGAGTCTTTTTTACCCCGATTTTGTTAGAAATAGACCGAGGTAAATAGTGATAGTCTTGAGCCCACACACCTACCGGAGATGATATCGCTAAGAATGGGTGCGGCATCGTTCTTGATGATAAACGAGGTTGAATGTTTGTGTTACCGACATAGCAGATTTGTTTTATAACTGTAGTTCTGAACCATGGTAAAAGATAAATTTTACCTCGGTTTAAGTGAAAATTTACTTGAGTAAATATCATTTTGACGAACCCTTTGCCGACCACTCCACGTCTTTGGGTGGGATGAAAGCACAGTTGATGTCCCACAGAAGGTGCAACGTCGGCTTAGCCAACATCGGGGTCATCGACCTCGGTTAAATGATGACGTATAAATTCCATCAAGGGGACGTCGTTTAAATGGATTGAGGTCGCACAACATGGGGCCACTAGGGTTAAATTTTTGTGCTCTATGAGAAGCTTGCGATGTGACAAGTTAAATGTTGTGGCGTGGACCCAGCCACAGTGTATTTTTGATAAAGTTACATTGCTCCATTTGTCGTACCATAGATATCCCATTGTGAATATTTAGCGATGTAGCTCGTTGTTTGTCGGGTCCACCGAACGGTAAATTATATAGGTGTGACGTCGGCTCTTACGTAAAAAAAATATAATAGAAAGTTATAGAAATGTAGACCCGGCGTCGAATGACCTTCATATTGCATCTAACTACACAATGCATAATGCTTACAAACAAGAAGGATAAAAACTTCACCTTCAATACACAAAGTATGTTATCTAAATTCTCCAAAAATGAACTATTCCATTGATACTCCTTATCTAGCTAGAGATCTATATTAAGGTGTCAAAAATTACCTTGGAGAGTATTAATGGGTATTTTAGAGAATGATGCTTGCACAAAAAAATATCAACCTAATCGTAGTTCCTCATATTGTAGATGGATTAAGTAAATGCTTCAAATTCTTTACTGTCATAAAGAGCACCCAACTCTCACATTCATCCTCCAAAAGTTTGATGGGGTACAGTGATTTGTCTTTGGGGAAAGATTACAACATGAAGTAATCTGATAATCAATAAAAAGGGTTGAGCAAAGTTGTGATATTATTGGTTGAAAAAAAGTGGTGAGAATAAGAGATACCTTTTGTAGATCAAATTGATTTCCCTTCACAAGCATGACCAAATTCTTCATAAAGCGCATGCAATAGTAACAGTTTTCCCACGTGGCCATTTTTTGTGTGCTATATGTACGTACAAATTGTTCACAAACACATCGTTATTCAATTATAGGAATACTTATTTCAAACTACAATTTTAAAGTAAATGTTAACCTTTAGGGATTTCAATTGAAATCCTTTTCGGTTGCTAATTAGGGGATCCGCTATCATCTTTGAAATTGCGAATGTAATTGTTTCTAGGGGCATTTGATGTAATGGATCGAACTCGAACACCGTGTTTGAAGGAAGAAATGATGATAACCACCATCCAATGTTTGCTTTAAAAAAAGTTCTCAATAAATCGTTATAATCCCATAATCTTTAAGCGAATCCAAAGTAGATTAAGTTGGTAAGTAGAGTTGACTCACCTCTCTTAATAAGTTGTGATATATCGAATTGTCTTTTAGCATCAATCGAGAGCCCAAGTGAGCCAAACGTTTTTCCGTCACAACATGTTCATGTTGGATCTTTCTTCGGAAATGAATCCATATCCACCCTTTCATTTTGAAAATGGATTATACATGCAAGATCCTATAAACATGGTTAGACTTGATAGATTGAAGCCAAATGCAATAAGTATATTAATGAATAAAGTGGGGGTGATACATTAATACTTACATGCAATGTAGTTGCGTCACGGGAGGGTGGACATTATTGAATTGGAACAAGTCTCCCAAATCCTCCTTTCGGGTTATTGGATTTACCTTGTACCAAAAAATACCTACTTCTTACACGTTGATTTCGTACGAAGATGAGGAAGGGTGAACCATCACAACAGTGTGGATGTTCTTGAGGGAACCATCCTTCGAGGAATTGAATGGTGGCGTATTCATTCTGGAGACACGAGACTTAGTAGGTTTTGGATCCCCACATGCATTGGTCAATTTAACCGGGCTACTAATCATTGTCTAAATCTACATGAAATTAAACAAGAAATGTTATGTACACAACATTTGTCTCTATTCATTAGTAGTACAATATAATTATCATATTACCTTCTTAGCAGGCTTGTTGTCCAAAATATCCAATAAACGAAGGGGGCATTCAACAAACATTCCTAACGCCTCATCTACCGTACTTTCCTCGGGTTCTGGGATTGGAAGTACTATACCATCTACAAGGATCTTTCTACATTGAGCACCACGTTCTCCTCTGTGACCGGTTTATGATGATGCACTTGTATAGATGTGTACACTTTACCTTCCACCGCGAAGTGGCTCTCACTATCAACATGTTCAGCAAGTAGTATGCAAAAGGAATTATCCTACACAAGACAACTAGCTAAGTTTAAAAAAAGTCTAATTTACTTTATGAAATGAAATGTGTAATATATGTACACTTACCTTTATGTTACGTTAGTTGGTTTCAACTAACTCCAATTTTAGTCGATTAAAGTCAAGAGGTGTTGTTGAAGTCCGAGACGGTTGGACGGGTCTGCTATCACACTCTGGGTGATCATGTGTTGAGGTTGTCAGACAAAAATAGTGAGGAGGATTTGATGTTTTTGGATAAGAAAAGCGATGAGGAGTTGAGGTTTCTGGTTTATAACTTTCCATGATTCGCTCCAACTTTAGTGGTATTTTTCCTTCCATATAATTCTTGCGAGCCAGAAGCCACTAGTTGGCTTAATGTGAATTTCAAAGCATCTATCTCTCTTTATTACCTACTTGACATAATGTCAACCTTAGGTGGTCGAGGTTTGACAAAGACATCCCTATGTGTAGCAAGTAGCGACACCCTGGACTCGGCCTGGATGTTCTTTCTTGTTCAAGCACAACTCCTAATATGTCTTTTTTTCCAACCTCGATGAACTCACCAAATTCTTTTTTTCTTTTTAAATCCTCCTATAGATTACTACTCCCTCCGTCCCGCCAGTTTTGGCCTATTTTTTGGTCAACTTTCTCAGACCATGTTTGACCATAAATTTCA
>JAUOBV010293419.1:0-11158 GCA_032360425.1 Rubia occidens
TTGAAGCATTACGCGTGCAACAAACTGAAACTAAACCTGCTTGTTTGGTTACCTTTGATGCTAACTTGCACTGAGTTGCTATCTATAAATTTATTTCAGGTTTTTGTCACCTGGTTAAAGATAACATATGCTGCAATTGTTTTTTGCTTTGGCAGTATACAAAGCTTGTCAATCCAGCATTTGATGACTTAAGTGTGTTATTTACTATTTTACAGCAAGAAAATTAAAAATGTGGTTGTAAGCTTGTAGTTGATGCGCCAGATGTTCAATAGATGGAAATATTAGGAAATAAGGCAGAATTCTGCATAAAGAGTCATTTTAGTGGTGCTTGTACACATAATTCTACATTTTTTGATTATTTGCTTATCTTTTAACCAGAATTTGAGTCAATCTTTTAGAATATCTTTGTAATCTTTGAGCATATCTCTCACAATTCATCATCAGTCATTTTAGTTTTTATCCTTTACATGAGAACATTAGAATTATAAAAATCATCATTATCTTAGCATTAAAATTAGGTCTATGTTTAATATGTTGTTCATTAATATGTTGTTTAAGTGGAGTTTAAGCTTCTCTAAGCGCATCATGTTGGATTTTGGATAAGTGCAGCTTCCTGTGCTTCTCTCTTTGAGTAATGATTACCCCTTCTTTTCCCACCAAGTCTCTGAAGGATTTTGGATACCTTGATTGGAACACTTTCCCTCACTTAGCATCGCAAATGAAGTTGGTGTCAGCTGATATGATTGCTCTTTCAAAACCAGTACTATTATTGTTGCAACGAATGATAGAGCAGGCGCTTTAGATGCATTCCTCGAAGTCAACTAGGGGCCAACAACTAAATTTTTTGTTCGCAGTTAAACTTTTATTCGGATCCTATAGTCAAGTGTTAAATTTTCGATTGTTGATTAATGTATGTACCTTCATGGTCTCTGTGTTCTTTGAGTTTAAGGTAGATGTCTAGTCGTTTATCATAGTTGTTGAAATTTGAAATGTTCCTTTAGGCATGGCTCCTTTTATAACTATAGTTGCACATATTTTTAATGCTTAACTTGTCATCTGCATGATTGGCAGAAATTCCAATTGTGTTGACCTTACATAATATTAGCATATTTGCTTTGCAACAGGTTACTGCATCATTTCCCTGAAGTAATTCACATTTTAAATTGCTTGTTTGGATGTCACTGAGTCTTGTATTTTAGCCATATTTATTTATATGATTCAAAAAGCATGTGCTAATTTTGCTATCTCTATTGGTAATAAACTTGTGTATGTATAAACAAAGTCAGGATTGACAATGATTTTCACCAAAGGTAGTTGTCAACATTTAGTTTTCATAAACCATGTACTCTTCTTAATTGCTTAGTTTCTTTTATTTATTTATTTATTTTTCAACTAAGAGATATAAATATTACCAACATTTGTTTGTTTCAGAGGCGCACGAGCGTGAATTAAAGATGTTGTAGTATTAACTGATTTCAGTCAACATACTATGACTGTATATCCTTGTACAGAGTATTAGACATATCTTAGTGAGGTTTAAAATTGATAGAGTTTTTAATGAGAAAAGTGAATATTTTTGGAAAAAGATATATAACATGTTGTTTATTGCTCAAATTGGAATGTTTTTTGAGATGAAGAGAAGAATGTTAAAAAAGGTTTCTAGCACAAACATGGTATACTTTTAGACTGAATGTTTGGCATTGCTATTTGGAGTTCCAGCCAAAGCATCGCTCTGAGCTATTAGATTGAAGAAATTATTTTTGATCAGCTGATTTGAATGCAAGTTATGGATATAGTTATGTGAAAGGTGTTAGCAAAGTTGTAAGTTTCATACTCATATATTTTATTATAAGAGAAGAAGAAGAAGAAAAATGAAGAATCAGAGCTCTTAGTCAGGATGTTGAGTATGGAATGGAGGATGAGAAATTGCAGCGTAGCTGCTTTGTTTGTCAATGTTATTTTCTGATATGCGAGATTTAATGAACTTTCTGTATGTGGTCATTTTGTTGAAACAGTATATTTTGTATATCACAGTAAGACAAAGATATTGACGTCAATGATGTGCGATGTGCATTCCCTTTTGCGTAGGGCCCCTCTCGCAATATGTTTTCATTATCAAATGTGTAATCCTACCGATGCTTGCTTACTGAGAATTACTGGGAGTATACATTGAAAAGTGATAGTGTCCTGAGTATTATGTATTATTCTGATGCATCATCTGCACAATTAATCTACTGGTGGGGAAATTAGTGAAGACACATTGGTTTCGTTAGTTAACTTATTTATGTTTGGAATTGTTCTTTTAGTTTTTTGCTTCTTCGTGGTGAAATGTTTCATCAAATTTACCGCATAGATGAAGCAATTCTGTGAACCAGCAAATCTAAGCATTGAACTTTGAATGCTTACTTTAAATAGTCCATTTTTATAGGATGGATGAAGCAATTATGTGAACTAGCAGTTCTGGGCAATGAGCTTTTGATGCTTACTATATATATATTCACTTTAAGTTTTCATTAGTCCTTTATAACATGTTTCCATAGCAGAGGCAGGATGTGTACTAAAGATGGTTATGAGAAGGTTTCCAAAGATTTGCTTGAATTTTACTTCTTTTCATTTCTCTACTGGCTAATTTTAAATATGCATGATCATTATGTATGTAGGGGAAAGATTCAAAGTTTTACCTTCAGTGGGATTCAAATGTCTTTAACTTTGCTTCAGCCAACAAACCTACCATATCAGTTATTTTGTAGCTTTTCAGTTATGTATTCCTTCATATTTTAAAATTTACTTTCTTTAAATATCAATATCTTACTCTGCTTTTATCTTTTACCCAACACCTGAACATTTGTTGTACCTTCAATGATGTGGCAGATGTAATGATTTTGCCTAGCTGCTTCATCTTTAGATATAATTCATAATTTTTTGTTTATTTTTAACCAGAATTTGAGATGGTTTATTGAATATATTCACAATCTTTGAGCATATCTCTCGCAATTCATCATTAATAATTTTAGTTCTTATCCTTTACCTTTAAGCATTAGAATTATAAAAATTATCATTGTGGATGTTCAAGATGAAGTTAGCTTATTATTATTAGTTACAATAAGAGGCCATGGTGAATCATAAACCAAGTTGTTAGTTATGAAATTCAACAAGTTGCAGGAGATCCACAGTTTGAAAACCCTCAGAACTCAAAGAGAAGGAAGACTTATTCTCATATCCCGAGCAACAAAAATTATGCTCGAGCGTAAAAAATGACAAGCGGCAATGAGATACTCAGCTCAAATAGCTCACCAACAACCAGTAGTAGGTCTGTGTGTGCCATTTAAAACCGTTTTTGTTTATCTTCTTCTCTTTATATCATTGGCCATTTGAATTTAATGGTTTGAGTTCATGAAATGCAGATTCAAAGAGGAAACAGAAACATCTGTCACTGCCCCATTATCCATTGATGGTCCATTCCCATCCATAAATTTCATCAGTAATCGTGGTGGTGATGCACAGCCCGTAGGATCTTTTTTTTGATGATGATGATTTATTAATCATTTACTCAAATGGTTTGAATATCCAGAAAATTTGAAATCTGCAACTTTGCTTTAGAGATCAGTTCATGTTTACATGTTCATTGTATTCCTTGGTACCTACCCTTGCAGTATTATTTTTAGCGGAGTTTTTTATTGTGATTTGCGGCATTATTTTGTCGGTGTGAAACTTAGTTCAGTTTCATATATACTTAAATTCCTTTGTAACGATGTGTATATCTGCTTCCATGTGTTTTTTGCCTAATATTTACTGTGCGTTTATGCCAGCAACATATGGTTCATTTTCCATTGCTGCAGCATTTTTGCAACAAAATATTTCACCGGATACTTACGCTCATGCTCAGCAAGCAGGATCCTCTTCTTCTAATGCTCATTTGCTGATCAACGGTTCTGCAGGTCTGTGAATATTTTATTTGTGTATCAGCTGTGCTTCTTTGTTGTTTGCCGGATGGTTATTTTATTCATGGAAAAGTTTGATCTGGTGTACAACAATTAATTTTAGGTCTTATTATTCAATCGAAATAATTTCGGTCTTTTTGTTTTTCCCATATTTTTTTATTTACTCTCTCTCTGACCCAATTCACTGTATCTACACTTATTTAGGGTTTTGTGGCTCCTCTTCGTATGTGTTGTTTTCTAATTTTTTTTCCTTTTTTGTTTATCCTCTTTGGTTCATTATGAAAAAAACTCTAATTTCAGTTGATTCCAGGTTGTTTTCTGTGGATTTATTTTCTCCGAAAAAGGTTTTGTTTTATGTGTTTTTTAATAGAAAGGGGAAAATGGAAAAGAAAACCTATGAAGTTTCTTAATCGATTGTACTATTTTTTGCATTAAATTTCTTTTGACAGTTGCAAAGCCATATGTTATAAAGTATGAGTAAACTCGCATTCTGCCTTGCAGGCAGAGAAAAGAAACAAAGATGAGAAGCTATTATTTGGCCTTCCATAGTGAGTTTGTAAATCTCTTAGCAGTCTCTGTACTCAATTCTTGAAATACCATTTTCTTGTAACTGCATGAAAGGCCAGGCAGAATTCTTCTGCCTTAGCTGAACCCAACTCCTCCCCAGCCTAAGACTTCAGCTTAACCCAAAATGCAGTATTTTCATCATTTGAGTGATACTTTGTATCTTTTCCTTTACGTGTCTCCTCCATAGCACCTTATTGTCTATGAACCAGGAACTTGACTGTGCAGTAGCTAACTCCTCTTCAAGGTTATTATCACGATGTTGGACAATGTGGAAATTCAGTACAATGCGCTACAAGTTGGAGTCGTCAATTGCTAGGGCTTCAAATCCAGCTAAGCGAGGGGATATGTCTGAATGGTTTCTTTCATTCAATTTAGAAGATGATGTCGATTGCCTATATGTTTTTGATGTTAGGTGTAAAACATTGAATCTATGCATGTAGCTTCTTTTTAATGTGGTCAGCCTCTTTTTCAATGAACATGTTTTGGTAGATTATGTTGTCTTTATTGTGCCATATGAGCTAGTGGTTTGTTTTAAAAGTAGTACTACAATTTCAATATTCCACCTATATGTTAGCATCACATACTTTTAGTACCACAAATTCCGCATATTGCAGTTGTTTATTATGCATTTTTTTCTTCTGAAAGTGGATGCAGTACTTGAATTTGTGCGTATTCTTCATAAATGAAAAGTAGTTGCATACTCCTCTAAATAGATACAAAGTAATTTTAAAGTTGTTTTACACATAATTCTGACATATCCCCTCTCTTTCTTCAGGTGTAGTTAAAAAGAGAAAATATAAAAATATTGCTTTGGGAGATGATATTCTAACCTCTGCTCAATGCATGTAGTGCTTGATTGTGTTCACTGCAAAGCAAAGAGATTTAAAGGAGAGTCAAATCTCTTTTGTTGTTATGGGGAAGAAATTTACTTCCCAGCTGTGCCGATGTCGGACCAATAACCTACAACATCCAATATCCATTTTAGGAAGAATGTTTGGACCTACAACAATAACCTAGCATTTAAAACTTTAAGTGTTGGTTATTATCGTAACCTAACTGGTAATGTGAGCGGCATTTATACTTTCAAAGTTCATGGTAAACTGTTTCATTTACTAAACCCTTTGAAAGGTTCTGAGGGAGTAGAGCCTGTTGGTGTTCAACTCTATTTTTTTAACACCGACTTTGAGTTGGAAAAGAGGATGGGGTCAGCCTGTGCTGACAAATTTGATGAGGAAACGATGAAGATGTTGATGGATATAATTAGAGGAAACATTTACTGTCATTTTTTGAGCATTTGAAGAACGTCGATAGTATTGAGACAAAGAAAATTATTCTTAGTGCAGACTTTGAACTTGACCAAAGGCGATACAACCTTTCAACCGTATCACAAGTCGACTAAATATTTACTGAGCCCTTCAAAGAAGATGATGAAAGAGTTGTACCAGTACAGGTCTATAGATATGATGGTAAAGCTTATAGCATAAAATATTATTATGGATGCTACGATCCAATGCAGTATCCTTTGATTTTTCCAAAAGGACAATCAGGATGGCATTTGAATATTAAACGGATTAGGAAAAGGCATATGCTCCTTCGTGAGTCTGGTGGTGAAAGATTAGCCTTTGATTGTCCTGAATCATTAATCGCTTATGAAAGCAAAGGTGTGTAATAAATTAATACATTCAAAGTTTGGTTATTTTTCCCTTGCCTCAAAATTTATTTTTTGCTGCTTCAGATGTGTCTTTTCCTTTTGTTGCAGTTGTCAGAGATGGAAAAAACAAAGATGCAATTACCGTAAGAGAGTACTACTTCTATAAATTACAAATGAGGCCAAACGACGAATCGATGTTCCTAAATGTTGGACACATGTTGCACCAGTTTGTGATTGATGGTAACATTAAAATAGAGACTGCGCGGTTGGAATTTTTTAGGGACAAACAGGAGGCAGTTCCGAACTGAAATGGCGCAGGGTGTTATAGATGGAATGGATGTTGGTTTGGTAGATGCTCCTGCACTTGGTCATCGGATTGTACTGCAAGCTTTATTTATAAGTGGTCCTAGAGATATGCGACACAAGTATCTTGATGCGATGGCTATCGTTCATAAATTTGGTAAACCTGACATATTTCTAACCATGACTTGTAATCCCTAGTGGCCTGAGATTCAAGATAACTTATGTTTTGGTGAGGATGCAAATGATAGGCCGGATCTGCTTGCTAGAGTTTTTCGTGCTAAAGTTCAACAACTGAGGGATGACATTGTCGATAAGGAGATTTTTGGTATTGTACAATCTTTGGTGTATATTATTGAGTATCAGAAAAGAGGGCTACCTCACAGCCACATGTTAATCATTTTGAAACCTTGTTGTAAGCCCTCGGGACAACTGCTTATGATAAGATTGTTTGTGCTGAGCTACCAGATCCAGAGAAAGAACCACATATGTTGATATTGTGAGCAAAAACATGATGCATGGACCTTGTCGTAAGCTTAATCCTAAAAGCTCTTGCATGAGAAATGTTAAGTGTAAATTTGGATTCCCTAAAGGATTTAGGGACTTGACATATCATGTAGAGGATGGTTATCCATTATATAGAAGGAGAGACGACGGTAGGACAGTTACTATCAAAAAGCATGCTCTGGGAAATAACTGGGGCTCTAATAGATATTTAACTGCGACCTATTTGTGTCACATAAATGTGGAGATTTTCTCAAATTTTTGCCTGATCAAGTATGTTCACAAGTTCATGTTTAAGGGTAGTGATCCAGTTGGCTTTGTATTAAAAGGTGGTCAAGAGGATACAGTTATTGATGAAATAAAATAGTATTAATATGGCCGTTGGATTGGTCAATCCAAAGAAAATTGGAGAATATATGGTTTTAAATTTAACCATATGAAACCCGCTGTTTATTCTCTTCAAGCTCACTTGCCAAGGCAACAATTTATTACATTTCACAAGAATGCTTCTCTTGAGTCAATTGTTGTAAATAAGTTTCTTACTAGAATGACACTCACATGTTTTTTTTTTAAAAAATGAATACATATGACGCTGATGCAAGGGAATTAAAGCTGTTGTACAAAGTTTTTCCAGAGTACTTTGTGTGGTCGACATTGAATAGGATTTGGACGAAGAGAAAGTGCAAAAATGTTATTGGTAGGATGGTTGCAGTGAGTCCCAGGGAGGGTGAACGCTATTATTTGATGTTGCTTCTGTCTCAAGTTGAATCACCAACCTCATATGAAAACCTAAGGACTGTTAGAGGAAGTGAATACAGAACTTAAAGGGAACCTGCTGTTGTACATTATTTATTGAGTTCCGATAGTTATATTGAAGATGCCTTACAAGAAGCATGTTCGTTCCATATGCCATCAATATTGAGATCTTTATTCATTGTTTTGTTTGTATTTTGTTCTCCAAGTGATCCAAAAGAATTATGGCTGGCGTTTAGACATGAATTTTGTTCTGATTTTTTTATAAAAAAAACAAGTCAGTCCCATCTCATTGAAGCCTTCATAAATAGAAAGGTCTTGAATATTATAAATGGATTCTTGGTTGAAATGGGCAAATATATTCAACATTGTAGTTTGAGGGATGGTATTGCTAAAGAATCAGATGAAGACGTCTTGACACGTGAGATACTTAGTGAGAAGAGTATTCAGGTTTCTGATAAGGAATTGCTACAGCCAAGTCTATTGAACACAGAGTAAAGGGTGACCTATGATCAAATCATGAAAAGTGTTATGACCAACACCGATTTTTTTTTATTGACAGACCTGGTGGTACATGGAAAACCTTTTTGTATAGAGCTTTTCTTGCATCGTTAAGGTCATTTAATCATATTGCACATGCTGTTGCATCTTCTGGATTAGCTGCGTGTGTATTGTGTGGAGGAAGAACTGCGCATTCCCGTTTTAAGTTTCCACTTGATTCTTCCGATAATGAAGTTTGTCAACTGAGCAAGCAATTTTGTTTGACGAAGTTAATTATAGAAGCTAAGTTGGTTCTATGGGATAAAGCTGCAATGATGAAGCGAAAATCTTTAGAGACTGTTGATATGTTGCTAAAAGATCTCAGGGATTATGATGCTCCATTTGGTGCTAAGGTTGTTCGTTTAGGTGGAGATTTCAGGCAGACTTTACCCGTTACACCAAGCGTATTAAGAGATGAAGTAGTTCAATCATCCATTGTATATTCACATTTGTGGCCAGGATTGGAAAAGTTCCATCTCGAGCAAAATATTAATGCCAACGAAGAGATTGATTCAGAATTCTTCTCATTTTTACAGCGTATTGGTAAAGGGACAGAACATATTGATGCCAATGAAGAGATTGATTTTCTAGCTAAGATTTTTATCCCCTATATTGGGAAACAACCATCCATCCAAAAGTAAGTCATTTTTATCATTTTCACGAATCTTTTATACTGATTGGAATTTTTAAGTGGGCATTAATATAATTTGATTACTTCCAGTTTGATTCAATGCGTCTTCACAGATTTCGCTACATATTTATTGGATCCTATTGACATGATAGGAAGGTGTATTTTGGCAGCAACAAATACTGTTGTTGACAACATAAATAGTATTTTGATTGATGCTTTTTCTGGCACCTCGACATTATATGTTAGTACAGAGATAATTTTATTTTATTTACTATTCTTAGAGTATTCATCATTTATTAAAATGTATTTTTATTTATTAATTTTATTTAGAAAATATTCTTTTAGACTTTAATCCTTTACAACTTATTGTATTTGATATTTTTATTTGCTTATTATATTTGATATCATTTATTTACTTTTTTCCCCTACCAAATAAACCTGCTAACTTATCAGATTTAAATTCAAGTATAGAGTAAGAAAGGTCGATCGTACAGAGAATAGTGTAAATAAATTCCTATTTCTAAAGATTCAATTGTTGGTTAGCTACCACGCTTAACTGGATGAGAATAATATATTAACTAAGAAAAGAAAATTTATTAACTAAGAAAATTATTAAATTTAACAAAAAAATAACCTCAAATAACCACAAATATCAATATGAAAATGATTTCCAGGAACAGGTAAATCCACATTAATTAATAATTTATATGATCACATGCACAATAATAAATCAATTCGTATGAACCAACCAATTATAGACTGTCGAGAATCAATATTTGAATAAAATACACTTAATCAAACCATTCTTTCAAAATCACGCTTGCAGTACACCGATTACCATCCATTTTGACTGACTGGGAATACATTCAGTTTGCAAGTGTTCGACAAAATGGCAGAAAGAAGTCATTTACAATTCATTCTTATAATTCATGATGTGCAACATTATGCATGCTTTAGCTGATTTATTTAACACATATATTATCATCTTTTATTTGGTTGATTGCTAGTTTTTAGTTAGGTTTACGCGAAAAGGGTTTATACAACCATTATTGGTTTTTTTTTGTCTAAATCCCACATTTTGTAAATTTAATTGAAGCTAATAGACACTTTGTTTTCACGGACAGGTAGATCTTCCTCTTTGATCTCATTAGTAGGTTGCTTATGAGTGATTTTTCATTTTCTTTTGTAGAAAACCATCCGCGAGGGTGATAGTATATATTTGAAGGACATTCGCAAGGATGGTAGAAGATATCGAAGGCCATTCGTAAGGAAGGTAGCATATTGAAGGCCACGAACTACAAAGCATGGTAGTAGATGGTATTGGGACGGAGGGATTCAATGTTCAAGAAGGCCATGGAAGAAACGGAGGGATCGTTGTATGAGGTTGTATGGATTTTTGGGAAAAAATTGAGAAGAATCGGTCCTTGAGACCATCACCATTTGATTTGTCTTCTCAAATGCTATAAAATTGACTTCAAGAACTCCCAAATTGGACCAACTATTTACCCGTAGCGGAGCAAAGAAGTTAGTTAAGCGAACCAGCCACGGTCGGCACAGATCGTAAAAACCCGATATGAGCAAAAACTAGCACGACACGGCCTGTAGAATTAGAAATGAGCCGTGTCAAATTCTAGCACGAGAGGTCCCCGTTTCGGCTGGCCGTGCACTCTCACTCACCTTTTCACTCCAAGTATGGAAGCGGACGTTCCCTTTTACAGGGCCCATACTGTTTCAAGTCACAAATTCAAAGACCATCCCCCGGGGTGTGAATAATTATGCAGGTGCACTGAGGTACTGAGCAAATAGAGGTTCTAGCCGACGAGGTGCGCCAAACGATGCAAGGCACAGATCAGAAGGAGCAAAATGAAAAGCTGGTTGACGGCCATCACTGGATAACATGGACCACACCAGCATGAGGTAGAATAGCCTGTGTTAGAACCGGTACACCGTGTCTTCACGACCGGCACATCCCCCCTTGGCCAGCACAGGCTATGTCACGAGCTACCCCCTGCACTAGTGGCGGCTGCTAGAGTTTTTGGCTACTTTTGGACCTATTTTAAATCCCGATTCTTTATTACAATATATATGAACCTATGTCGACTAGGGTTTAATTTTATGCTCATTTTTGGATCTCCATAGTAGGCTAGAGAGTGAAAACACTCTTCATTCTCTCAAGGTTATTTCTTTTCTTCTTTTTAATTTTCTTTTACCCAAAGGTGTTGAATCCAATAAAATGCTTGGGTTCAATGCTTAGAAAGTAGGGATCTAACT
>JAUOBV010293528.1:0-18909 GCA_032360425.1 Rubia occidens
GGGTTGCGAAGCATATGTGAAACGAGGTTTCCCAGTGAGCTTGCACCAAGTCTGATGAATGTCTCTTTGTGGGATATTCAAAAGAGATAAAAGGGGAATAACTTCCACAACCATTCTGAGAACTCAAATGAACCATCTTGGTATCTGTAGATGAAATTAGTTGTGTCTTGGGTTGAATACTGATTGGAACTAGATACATTTTACATATGTATGATCGGAAGTTACCGAATATGATGATCGGAAGTTCACGAAGTTCACCGGAGATGAGGGGAAATTAGGACCAAGATCAGACTTGCTCTGATACCATGAAAGAATGTGATTTCCCGTAATGAAGTATGTATTCAAGACTGAAAAAAATAGAGAGTACAAATGAAGTAAACTAGTGCTAGTAGAACTCTAGCCTAGTCAGCATGTCTATCTAGAATAGTTGTCCCTACTAAAAATAACTGTCCCTACTAAGAATAACTGTCCCTATTAATAAAATGCGTCCCTACTAGGAAACGCTGGTCTCTGCCCTCTTGTTCCAGTTCACAAATGAACCATCTTGGTGTCTGTAAAATCCCCCTACACCACTGCAGTGCACCTTTACTTTGTTTTTCTCTCATTGGATGCTTCCCACTGCAATTTTAAAGTACTCCAATGGTATCAGAGCAAGTCTGATCTTGGTCCTAATTTCCCCCCTCCACCTCTCTATTCTTTCTTTCTATATTTCCGGCGAACTTCCGGCGCCGATCATCATCTCCGGTGAACTTCGTGAACTTCCGATCATCAAAAGTTATATATGCACTTTCTCAATTATACGAGGTTATATTTGTATATTTTCCCAAATTTAGTCGACTAAAAACAGGAGTGCGAACAAGTTTAAAAATGTGGACAGTTGAGCCCAATTAAGTGTGGACAATTGAGCCCAATTTAAGTTTGAAAATTCAATGATAAGAAAGAATCTCAACATTTTGCCCACATGGAGTAGACCATGATAACAAGCCCACCAGCCACAAAACGCAGAACCCTAATGTATATATTATTCCAGATCTGCCATCACAGATATTCGCTCCAAAACCCTAGGCCGCCGGTCCTCTCCAAACCCTAATCGAGCAGGTAATCTTCTGCATCTTCAGTTGCATTTCCTCCCGATTATCATTCTCAATCCTTGTTCTCGCATTAACGTTATTCCCGTCGAACAGAGAGATGTCTGAAGCCAAAGTCGTCGTCCCGGAGTCGGTCCTGAAGAAGGAGAAAAGGGCCGAGGAGTGGGCCCTGGCGAAGAAGAACGATCTGGATGCCGCCAAGAAGAAGAATGCAGCGAACAGGAAGCTCATTTACTCCAGGGCTAAGAAGTACGCTCAGGAGTACGAGGAACAGGTGTGTTTTTTTTGAGGTTTTGAATTGATATGTGTATATATCGATGTAGAAGTCTAGGGCTATATTGATTGTGGATTGGGCTTGGGTTTGCAGCAAAAGGAGCTAATCAGGTTGAAGCGTGAGGCTAGGTTAAAAGGAGGGTTCTATGTGAACCCTGAGCCAAAGATGTTGTTCGTTGTACGAATTCGCGGGTGCGTGTTATTTTTCTGTTTGATTTTATCCGTGTAGCAGTGATTTTTTTTTTATTGATTCTGATTTGTTTTGTTTTTGGCTGATTTTTTCCAGTATCAATGCTATTCAAGTAAAATGATACTTGGAAATCAAATAGAAAAATGATTATAAATTGACCGATTTTTCCCCCACTCCGGGCATGTGATGAACTCTTGATGGAATTCTCTTTTCACTCTGCAACTTGGCTTTTCCATCTGCATTGTTTTCAGTGACTTCCATCTGCATTGTTTTCAGTTTTCAGTGACTTCCATCTGCATTGTTTTCAGTGACTTCATTATCACAGGCTTAGAGCAAAAAATTGTGTGACTTCATTATTACCTGGTAGGTTTTGGCTTTTAGAGATATAAATCCTCAAGCTCCTGTGCACATTCTCCTCAAGTGGTATATCAAACGTAATAATTTGTTTTCCTTTGATGCCAACCATTTTCTTTCAGTACATGTTTCATTTGGTGAGATAAAATGATGGTAAATAATGCAGAATGCATCTTCACATTTTAATCAATGCATTGATGTTTTAGAGTTTTTGCAGCTTTCCTTTGGACAATGTCGAACTCATTTATGAATTATCGCGGGAAAGCTGAATTTCCATACGCTGTAATCAGGGGCGGAACCAATGGTACGCGAGGTAGGGCTCCAGCCCTACCTAGATCGCCGGCCTGAGGTATTAGGAGCTTGGCGCGTCTTCCGGCGAGCTTGGCGCGTCTCCGGCCTTGAGAAAATTGCAGATCCGGCAGTGAATAGGCGGAGAAGAAAGCTGGAGAAGATGCTGGCTTCTGTTTCATTTTTTTTCTGCCTAACTAAGCAAAACGACGTCGTTTTGCCCTATTAAAACGACGTCGTTTTAGGAGGCTGATGGGCAAAAAAAATAAGAATATTTGGGCTGAACCAAATCGGCCCAGCCCAAAATATCAACCCTAAATTTATTAACCAATGTTATTGTCGGCTTCAGATCAGACTCCAGTAGTCCAGTGCTCACATTCTCATTTCTCACATCATATCCGCGCTCAGCCACCGTTCCGCCGCCGCGCCGCCGCCTTCATCCGCCGCGTCTCCGCCGCCCTCAGCTTCAGCGACAGCCAACAACCAGCCCCCCTAGCACGAGGTCCTGGTTCCGCCTCTGCTTGGGACGAAAGCGCTCCAATCTTCCCGTCCCATGTTGTTAGTGTAAAGTCCAGATTTATTTAATTGACAATTCGAGAAAATTATGCAAATATGGAATACTTTATATTGAAACATCATAGATTTTTTTTGGTGGAATAAGAAATGCGTAGAGGAATGCGAGAAGAAATATTTCGTCCAGATGATTTTTGATTGGAGAATATATCAATTCCCGTATATATGGGATTGGATTAGATTTATGGAATTGGAATTGATTTGGAATTTCCAGCTATGGAAAAAGATATAGACGAAATATTCTAATTCCTTACTTCAAGGGATTATATTTGGTAATTCATATCTCCAAGAGATTTGATTAAAATCATAATTTGAAATGGAGAAGGAATTATATATGACTTCAGAATTTCTATGTTGGAACATACGGAAAGTTTAGGGTTTGATTGATGATAGAATATTGCGTGATATGAGTTTAAGGAAATTTGTAGATTATGCGATATTGATTCAGACGTGTATGAAGCATAATGGATTCATGGAAAATCCATGATTGCTATAATTAAGGTTGACTCTCGTGATAAGAGATTATAGGTATCTTTGAAATTAATTATTCAAAATGTAACAAATTAATTTCACCTATATCATGTAACATTAGAGATGTCATTTATTATTTAAGTATATAAGTTTTATGGCATAACTATGAGATTTGATTTCCATCAATATAATAATTGAGAATTATTAAGTTTCTTTAATTAACTTTGAAGTCAATAAAAATTATACTCCCTCCGTCTCATTTTAAACTGCAATTTAACTATTTATTTAGTCAAAACTTCGTAACTTTGACTATAAATTGAATTTAATTGGTGTGTATAAGTATTAACACTATTGGATTAACACTTGGGAAAGACCGTCTTCCCATAAATTATGGAAAGACGGGGTTTAATTAGAATAATAAAAAAGTAAAAGGTTTTAGTTGTAATATTAAAATTTTATTATGCAACGTGTAATAGTTATAAAGTTTATGGCCCGATTAATACAACCCAAAAAATTTTATTCCAATTTCTTATAATTTGTAATTTAAAACTTGATATTTTCATAACTTATGGAATGACCGTCTTTCAAGAAAAAGACTCTTTCTTATGTGTACTCTTTTTTAAAAAAATTGACATCCACTATAGGTGGATGGGAGCAATTTATTGGGCTCTCAACATCCCAATGTGTACCTTCACCTCATTTTAAATAAATGTTATTTATTACTGTTATAAACCAGTAAAAAGATATACATAAAGGAATTTAAAAATGTATTCTTATTTTTAAAAATTAATTATGAGATGTAAAGAAGAATTCACGTGAAAAAATAATTGATGGTAAAAATATCATGATTCTTTGCATTTCTACAAAAAGTAATAAGCTGAAATGATTTTGAGTTGATTATAAACTTTTAATTTAATCTTCACCATTTATTATAATAAAATAAACCAACTAAATTAATCCAATAAATAAAAATTACAACAGATAGTGTAAACCAAAATTAGCATTGGAATTTAACCATTGAGAGGTAATTGTGTACAGTTACGAATTCCACCAGCCAATTTATTAGATTTAATTTTGTGAATCCGTTTCTAAACACCACACTTTTATAGCACTATATATACATATCGCCATAGGATCAAATCTATCCATATTAGAAGTTCTAACATAAACAAATACTACTTAGAAGTATAATCATGGATACGAAAAACGTCGTTATGATACTAATGGTACTAACGATGATCACCACAAGTTCTTGCAGACAAACTCAATGGATCGACTCTGCCCAGAATTCTGGAGTGATGCCTCAGAATCATTCATCCTGTGATATGGAGTGTTATAAAGTTTGTGGAAATGATGAAGGTTGTTACAATACTTGCATTAAAAATAGATGTGGAGATGATCCTGAACCACCTCCTTCGCTTTATTGAATTTGTTATGTTTATTTTGGAGATGAATTATTGTATCATGTATGCGAAAGAATTATCAATTAATATATTTTCTTGCTCCAAATTTTGGAGAACGCCTTTTATTTTAAAGATGTCTTTTTATTTTAAAATTTTCTGATACTTTCATAATCTGGTATCCAAATTTTTTATTAATGTTTGCTTTGCTGCTAGCGTTTCTCAGCATCCAGAAAATGTTTCGTGATTTGGTGAAAAGTTTCATTGCCCAAACATCATTCCAGGGGATGGATTTAGAAAATTATTTTTGGTGGGTCACTGATGAAGAAAGGGGGACTTGGGGAATAAGAATATGGTGAAAGTAGTGTTGGAACGTAGAAAATTTAATATTTGACAAAAATCGGTGGAAGTGAAATGAAAATATGTGGGTTCAAAATTAAAAATAAATTTGGACATTGGTTAAAAAAATATGTGTTTATTAGGTAAAAAAGATTAAAAAATTAAAAATTGTGGGTCGGATGGCCTGAATTGCACAAGGCTGCATCAGTCCTTTCATCATTCCCCAACATCAACGCATGTTTACGTATTTGTGTTTTAGGTAATTTTTTACTTTTTACTTTTTATTCAATCAAATAAGTCAGTAAATAACATTTAATAATTAACTTTTAGGTTAAAAAGATCTTTTTCTTCTTTTGCTTAAATGAAAATTAACGAAATCAGATTTTTCTTTGACTTTTGAATTTTAAATTAATAATTATCAAAATTTCTTGTTTAACGCAGCCTAAACTTTATGCAGTGTCTGTTATGCAATTAGTATAAATCTTAATTTTGAGGTGAAATTTTTCTTTGAATATACTAATAAACCTAGGGACCTAATGTTCAATTATCAAAAGATATAAATATTAAATGCTTTAAGATTTTTCCATTTCCTGTTCATCTTCCTCACTGTGCAACCACCTCTGTTCTCGAAAATCGCCACGCAACCACCTTTGTTCTCGAAAATAGCCGCTCCACCATCCCACCTTCGATCGGAATACGTTGGTCCGCCACGAATTCATCTCCTCTCGTTGATTCTCACAAAGAGACACTAAGATTTTATTTTCGATCAGAAATTATCGATTTCTGCCGCGAATTCATCACTGGCGAGCTCATCGACCGCTGCGCCGTTTTGTGCCCTAGCTTGCAGATCTTCTCTGAATGCTCGTTTTCACTTCCCTAACCGATGTGCCATTTCTGTTTTGTACGCCGACGGTAACACTTCTCTGAAGGCAAGGAGAATCAATGTCACGGCGATGACGAGGAGAAATCGATGACACGGTAACAACAACATCGACTTCTCTGCCCGATTTCCTCTGACTGTGAAAGTGACGGGGAGGAGGAATTGACGACGCTAGGGTTTAGAGTCAGCGGCGCTAGGGTTCGATGTTGAAGAAGATTCACGTTTGAGATTTGGGAACGATGCCTGGTGTGCGTGTGGCTCACGTGACGGCAACGACGACTGCGACGTTGGATAGCGGAGGCGACGACAAATGAGCTTTTCGTTGCCATAGGTGAAATTTACTGTCTCATTCAAATACATGTTGAGCTTTATTTGTGTTTGAATGGGATAATGGTCAACAATTTTTGTTTGGCATAGTGGTTAGTATCCTGGACGTTGAGGTTGGAGTCCTGAGTTTGAGTCTCATTTAGTGTCTTTATTTTGATGAATTTAGCATGTTGAGGTATATGCTGAACTTTATTATTATTTGACAGTATTTGATCAATAGAGGTTCTCTCATCTAGTGGTTAGTAATTTAGATGCTAAAATTAGAGGTTTGGGGTTCGATTCTCACTAGAACCTTTATTTTGAAGAATTTATGTTTTTGATGTACTTGATGGGATTTAATATTATTTGACTGAGTATACATTCAATAATGAATTTTTGAAGAAATTTTATTCTTGAAGTACTGTAGCTTCTTTTTTTGCTGATGTTTAGGTGATAGGAATTGATGTTTGTAGTGTCTTTTTTCTCATGTTGATGCTTTTCATTTTTCGGATGAGATTTAGGTGTTAGAAGTTGATGTTTGTCATTTTTTTAATTAAAAAATTTGTTGATGTTTTATGATTTTCAGGGTGAAGAATTTATACTCTTGAGGTATTGTAGTTTTTTGGTTGATATTTTTTATTTTTTCTCTCATGTTGATGTTTTTCATTTTTCGGGTGAATTTTAATTGATATGAGTTGATATTTTGCAATTTTTTTAGGGTTATATGGGTTGATATCTTTAGCCTTTTTTTTCTCCCAGGTTCATGTTTTTCATGTTCCTGCTGAGGTTTTGATAATAGGAGTTGATTTTTGTAGTGTTAATTTTCTGATGCTGATGTTTTTAATTTTTCGGATGAGGGTCAAGTGTGAGGAGTTGGTGTTTGTATCTTTTTGGTGATATGAGTTGATATTTTTAGTTTTTAAAAAAACAATTGTTGACGTTTTATGTTTTTTTAATGAATAATTTATACTCTTGAGGTACCGTAATTTTTTGTTGGTGTTATTATTTTATTTTTCTCATGTTGATATTTTCCATTTTCCGGGTGAGTTTTAGTTGATATGAGTCGATATTATTTATTTATTTTATTATATGGGTTGATATTTTTTTCCCTTTTTTCCCTTCATGTTGACGTTTTTAATTTTCTCGGTGATTTTTAGGTGATACGAGTTGATGTTTGTAGTTTTTGAGTGACATAGGTTGATTTTTTGTAGTTTTTTTTCTTATGCTGGCATTTTTCATTTTTTGGTGAAGTTTAGATGATAGGAATTGCAGTTTTTAGCTTTTGGTTGATATTATTTGATATTTGTATTTTTTAAAAAGAAAATGATAATTGAACCTTTGTTGATGTTTTTATAATTTTTATCATTTTAATTTGATGTTTTGTTAGTCTAGTCGACGTTTTTTCAAAAAAATATATTTTATTTTAAATATTTTTTGCTATTTTATTTTATATTTTTCTATAATTTTTTAGTTGATGTTTTATGATTTTTCATTGATGTTCTGCTATTTTTTGCCGATGTTTATAATTTTTTAGTTCGATGATCATATTAATTATTTGCATTTTTAAACTAATTTTTTTTCATTTTTTTGCAGAGTGCAGATAGGGGAAATTTGATAAAAATAACCCTGAAAAATATTAGCGACATGTCCCTATAAAATTATTAGAGATGGATCTCTGTAAAATTATTAGAGATAGGTCCTTGAAGCTAGAATATATCTAGAATGACATAAAGCCCTCTGCGTAAAGTTAAAGTGGACTCACATGAGACCATCTCAATAATCATATATCAAAGGATCTAATAATTATAGTTAAATAATTTACCAGGTGGAGTAACTAACATAAACATTTAATAAAATAGTAAGCTATATCAGCCAATTGAAACATGATGAATATCTGCGTCTAAGTTTTTTACAAAACATTGCTTCAAAATGACACCGTTTCGATGTATTAGACCAAAGTGATTTTATTTGAATAATATAACCAGAACGACATCGTTTCAAAGCATTGGACAGAGTGGACATGGTTGATTGTTGATAAGAATGTCAGGTATCAAGAGAATGCATGTTCTGTAATAATATGATATGTTTGCCCCAAAAGAAATGAACTATTCTTAACTTGCCCCAAATCTTTAGCATTCGGTGTCCAGAAGCAAAATCCCACTATCTTATACCATGCAGAAAAAGACTAAAGCCTAAAGGCAAGTAGCTCAAGCAATATGCTCGGCAAGACTGAGAATTTTGACATGCTTTTTCTTCCTAAGCTCATGCGGAACTGGACCGAAAACCCGAGTTCCAATTGGTTCTCCTTGCTTGTTCACCAGAACTACTGCATTGTCATCAAACTTGACTTCACTTCCGTCGCAACGACCTCTCTGCATTGCAGCGCGAACTACAACACCGTAGACAACTTGTCCCTTCTTCACTTTCCCTCCAGCCTGAGCTTCCCTCACAGACGCAACTATCATGTCTCCCAATCTCGCTCCTTTGTCACCTTTCAATGCTGCTATACAGCACACCTTCTTTGCACCTGAGTTGTCGACTACTTTTAGCTTGGTGCCCATCTGTATAAAAGTCCGGATTTGCTGGAGACACAGAAGACACTTTCTTAGAAATTAAAAGATGTTAAGTTGAACAGAACAAGCTCCTAATAATGCTAAGGCCTCACAACATTAACCCTCTATCTGTGTCTTATAATCAGAGTGCACTTCCAAAAGCCTTATTGGTCCCCAAGAAAAGTCATTTTCTATTCTTTTGCCTTTAATTTTTGACCATGACCAACATAAACATGTGCCATTCCATATGAATAAGTAAATGTGAAAAAAAAGAAGACAGATATCTTAATTTGGGTACTGTACCTCACAACCTCTTAGAAGTTTGTACGACATATGAAGTTGATTCTAATTATTGAACAGACAGTATCAGTTATGAATCCTTCCAGTAAAAAAAGAATGATTCTAACCTCCAAAACATCTATTAAAAGACTTCATAAACATTTAGCCCATCGGTCGTTGACAGAATAACCTTATGAATAACAACAAATAGAGAACATTGTTGTGAGATGACAACTCCCTCAGGTCCACATGAAGAGTCCCAATTCCAAGCATACTTTAATTATAGAAGCAGGAGTCTTCATGTGAATAGCAGGAGTATTTAACAAACAGAAAACATGCCTACTTTCCAGAGAAAGATGATATGTTCAAGACGAATTGAAGTATGTACCATATAGAAAAGCAACAACTGAAGTCATGTGTACCAAATGTGTGTGTATATATGTGTATATATATATATATATATATGTTCATAACTCATAACTTACAACAAACGAACCTGAAAGCTAGTAAATGGCGAGGATAAGTTGCTAGATGTTCTAGTTAACCCACCAGGGTTGTTGCTCACAGCCCCTAGCAATGAACTACCAGCTGATGGAGGCAAAAGATAGAGAAAAATATATCAGAAGCGCATAAAGACTGAACTTGAATATAAATCTTACAATATTTACCACCGTTTAACAATTAATTTGAGGCAGCAACCAATCCAGGTGTACGGTGTTTATGAACAAATCATTTAAAAAACGTTCACTCACAAACACTTCCATACTGTGCAAACTAGATCTCATTCTAAAAAAGTACACTATGTATACCCATGAGGATCAGAGTGGGAATAAATTTGAGGTGATAGATACTATTATGAATACTTTGTAAATCTGCATGCACGAGTCTAGACAGCAGATGATCAATCCGTTTACATACATTTCATTTGGATCACAAGGGAAGGTGTTCATCATAAAAAATTTTGTTTTGTCATGCCATATACTGCAACTACAAACCCATGTTATAATAACACATATACCTCGAGCAACATCAAATTCAAGTGCACAAACACTGCTACAGGATCCACCAGTTCATAGACAGCACACAAGACAATTAATAAATGACACTCCGAACCTTCCCAATCCTACATCTTGTTTCTTTTCTTCATTCAAAGAAAAGGAAATCCTTACAGCCTCTAAGCTACAGTATAATCTTCATTTTGATTGGCTTACATACTTTCTTATTAGCTCCATATATATCTTTATCTAGAGAAACAAAAGAAAGTTAAAAACTAAAGTCATACATCAAAGAAAGCAAGAAAGAACTACATCAAGGACGATGGCGTCCGAAGCTTAATATCAGCCATAACCACTACACATAATAATGTATGCATAAAATTAGATAAGTTGTCCATCGACCACTAGCATCTTTTCCTGTGGCTCATTCCTACATATTCTAAGTGAAACACTTCCAAAGACTCATGACCTAACGCAAGAACTAGCAATCTATTAATAAATTGCCAGCTCGTAAACAGAAAAGCATGGCAACACGAAAGGCAAATAGAAAATCATTACAAAATTCATAATTAACATTATTAAACAGATAATCAAAGGCTGTAACAAGAAGTAGATAGGAATGCAAAATTGTCAATTACCGCGGTATAATCTCGAAGCAGTGGATGCAGCCATCTGAGAACAGGATTATAGCTTCAACAAAGGATGGTAATAAAACCTCTTCTTAGCTTTTTCTGAAATCTGGGGAAAAAACATTACAAACACAGCAAAAAGAGAGTGTCAGAATAAGCAATCAAGATAACAGAAACAAAAAATGAAACATATAAAACCAGAACCTACAATGCAGCCGCATACTATTCGCAAGTTAAAAATCACTATGTGCGATTCCACATTCACTATGTGCGACACCTTTCCCTTCATCCTAACCTTCCCGCCGACTTGGTGATTTGCTCACTTGCAAATCTGCCCTCCATATGGGGAGGTCCAGCGGAAAGAAGAAGAAGCAGGCTAAGCGTGTCATCTATAGCTCAAAGATGACCCCAGGTAAATTGCAAACATGCGATTTCTCGGTGTCGAAGCACCAATCTCAGGTGAAAGGCATGGAAGCAGTTCGGGAGGAGCTGGAGGTGCCGGATTCTGTGGAGGCACCAATCGGGGTACAAATTAGTGAAGGAGTAGTCGGAGAAGAGACGATGATAACGCCAGAAAAGAAGATGGGTTTAGGGCAATCAAACTCGCCGTCAACGCCGAAAGCCAACAAAACTGGGAAGATACTTTGGGGCGACAGAGAAGAGGAAGAAGTAATTCCACCATGGACTGAACTTTTCAAGGAAAAGGAACAAGGTGAGGTAAAGTTTTATACACCGATTGAGGTTGAGGGTACTGTCATGGGTAGGATTGAAAAGGCAGATGTTGAAAGTAGTTTGAAAGAGTGGGAAACCACTGTGGTCTGTAAAATTCTGGGAGCTTTCCCTCCTTTCCTGGTCATGAATGGGTTCTTCAGACGGATTTGGAAGCAGCACACAATCCTCAAAGTTTGGCTGGCTAAACCAGGGGTTTTCCTGGTCAAGTTTGCACTCAAGACTGAGGTGGATCAAGTCCTGGAGAAAGGGGTCATACTGTTTGATAATAAACCTGTGTTAATCCAGAAATGGACTAAGAACATGGACCTGGAGATGCCTAAGAGAGTCCCAGTATGGCTAAAATTACCAAACCTGGATGTACTGTATTGGAAACCAAAGATCCTCAGCACAATCCTTAGCCCCATAGGCATTCCCCTGAAGCTGGACAGAGCCACCATGGACCTTGAAAGACTGAGTTATGCAAGGGTGCTGGTTGAGGTAGAACTAGGTAAGAAGGTGCCAGGACGGGTGCCTTATCTTGATGAGAATGAGATAATCCAAAACCAAGAAATTGTCTGTGAGTGGATGCCAACACACTGCACAATTTGTTCCATGATTGGCCATGAAGAGGAGCAGTGTAGAAGAAAGGAAAAGTTGAGACCAGTGAAGCAGGTCTATATCCCGATCAACAAACCAACAACAGCTGCCAAGGTGGAAGAAGCAGGAGGTGAGAAGACTGTGATCCAGACTGAGCAATCTCAAGGAGACTTCAAAACAAATTCCAAGAGGAAGGGGGTCTATGTAGGGGGACAGCAGATGATGGACCTAGTTCCATTGGACTCTACATCAAGGAAAATCCCGGAGGCAGAATGCAGCCAGGCCAGAGAGGTGGAAGGTAATCCCTTCACGTTACTAGCTGATCCTCAATATGATAAATAGCATTATAGCTTGGAACCTGAGAGGTGTGAATGGAGGGTTAAAACAGAGACAAGTAAGGGAGTTCTGTAGTAACAAACAGATTGGGTTGCTGGGATTTTTTGAAACTAAGGTTAAAAAAGATAATGAGCAGAAAGTATGGGCAAATATAGGTCTTCACTGGGATCTTGTAACCAACAGTTCTGTGGTAGATAGTGGGAGAATTTGGGTGGCTTGGAGAAGAGATTACTTCTCAGTCACTGTGCTAAATATAGGAGACCAATGGATAGACATGGAATGCATAATCAAAGAATTGAACCTGCCATGTTATATTACAATGGTTTATGGTAACAACAAGCCTATGGATAGGAAAATTCTGTGGGAATTCTTGAGAAAAGCTAGACAGGATGACAGACCTTGGATTGTGGTGGGGGATTTCAATAATCCACTATACTTTGAGGACAGATTAGGAGGGACTGAAATTCATCAGTCTGAACTTGATGACTTCCAGGAAGTGGTTCAGCAGCAGAACCTTTCTCTATTGAAAACAATTGGCCCTAGCTACACCTGGTGTAATAGGAGGAAGGCTGAAGGGAGAATATACAGCTATATAGACAGAGCACTGGTGAATGAGGGATGGCTCAATTTGTTAACTGATTCCATATGCCAAGTGCTGGTAAATGGCATATCTGATCACTTCCCACTGGTGATCAATATCCAGAAGGCTCGGAGGAATGTTGCTAGGCCTTTCAAGTTCTTCAACATGTGGAGTCTGTCACAAAAGTTTGTGCCTATTGTTAAGGCAATCTGGGAGCTGAGGAGCAACAATAACTTGGAACAGGTCTTTCAATCTCTGAAGATGATGGAGCTGCCATTACAGAAACTCAACAGAGAGGAATTCTCAGACATTGAGAAAAGATCAAAGGAAGCTAAGGAAGTGTGGGAGCTAGACCAGCAGGAATTGGCATTTAACCCTGGATCAGTGGACAAGCAGGAAAAGGAAAAATGCAGCAGACTACAGGCCAGCAAGTTGGCTGAGGCAGAATACAGGTTCCTTAAGCAGAGGGCTAAAGTTAAGTGGCTAAAGGAGGGGGATAGGCCCACAAAAATGTTCTACTCAATGCTGAAATTCAGAACCTATTCTAACCATATTGTCTCACTGGTAAAGGGGGATGAGATGATTCAAGGATACATGGACATTGAAGATCATCTGGTGGAGTTCTTCAGAAATCTGATGGGCAAGGAGGTTAGACCTGACCTGAGGATTGACAAAGAAGTAACTAAGTGGGGCTCAGTACTAACAATCCATCAGCAAGCAGGGCTGCTCAAACCAGTCCTAGCCCAAGAAGTGCTCAAAGCTCTAAAAAGCATAAGGTCTAGTAAAAGTCCTGGACATGATGGCTATTCCAGCCTCTTCTTCAGGGAATCATGGCCCATTATAGGAGAAGGTGTGACAAATGCTGTGATCGGTTTCTTCAATGGAGATAAGGTTCCAGATAACTTCAGTAGGGCTGTCATCAGCCTGATCCCAAAGAAATCCCATCCACAAGGTCCAGGAGACTACAGACCCATTTCTTGCTGTTCAATACTCTACAAAATGGTGACTAAGATTCTCTGTGAGAGAATGGGACAGGTCATGCCTTCTCTGGTATCTAACAACCAGTCAGCTTTTGTTAAGGGGAGAAGCATTACACATAACATCTTGTTGACACAGGAGCTACTGCACAAATATAGTCATGGTGACCTAAAGCCTAGCTGCCTCATCAAGATAGACATTTCAAAAGCATTTGATAGTCTCAACTGGGAGTTCTTATTTCAGTGGCTGCAACAACTGAAACTCCCAGCCTTATTCCTGGATTGGATCAAGAAATGTGTAGGTTCATCATCTTTCTGTATCTCCATAAATGGTAGATTATCTACTGCATTTGAAGGAAAGAGAGGTGTGAAACAGGGGGACCCCCTTTCCCCCTTACTGTTTGTTTTATGTATGGAATACCTTACAAGGATGCTGGAGAAGAAGTTCCAGGAAAAGATGATTGGATACCACCAGAGGTGCAAGAAAGCTGGGGTTCACAGCCTCCTTTTTGCTGATGATCTCCTTATCTTCTGTGCTGCTGATCCAAGGTCTTTAGTAGGGATAAAAGGGGTACTGAATGATTTTGAGAAAACCACTGGCCTGGCAGTGAATGAGGATAAAACTCAGGTCTTTTTCTCCAAGATGAGTGAGATAGAAAAAGGAATGTTGTCTACTGTTTTACAGGTTACACAAGGGGAGTTTCCACTGAAATACTTGGGCCTTCCCCTTACTGCAATGCAATGGAAAGCCTCAACCTGCAGCACCCTGCTTGAGAAGATTACTGGAAGACTAAAAAGCTGGGATTCTAGGAACCTCTCTTATGCAGGGAGAACTCAACTGGTAAACTCTGTCCTGCTCAGTATCACCAGTTACTGGACCAGTGTTTTCAAACTCCCAGAGAGCATCCACAAGGATATAGTGGAACTGTGCAGGAACTTCATATGGGGAAGGGAAACAGGAGTAAGGGGTTTTACAGCAGTGGCATGGGACACTATGTGTAGATCAAAAACTAAAGGTGGTTGGGGAATCAGAGATCCTTCTCTGTGGAACAAGGCCTCACTTTGCAGACTTATCTGGGATGTTTTCTCTAAGAAGGATATTCTATGGGTGCAATGGGTGCATGCGTATTATCTAAAGGGCCAGGACTTCAAAACTTACAGGGGCTCAAACACACATAGTTGGGGATGGAGAACCATCACAAGGCTGAAGATCCAAATGCTAGATCAGCTGGATGCTTGTGTGATGAAGAATGGAAGGTTCAGTATAAGAGGAGCTTACAACATCCTGAAAGGAGGTCAGCAACAGCAGGTAGATTTCATTTGGCACAATAAGATCCAGCCAAATCACAGGTTCTTCATTTGGATGCTGGTTAAGGGGAGACTTGCCACTGTTGACAGACTGGAGAGATTTAAGATCATTCCAGGGGGATCAAAATGTAGCCTATGTAATACACAAAGGGAGGATGCTGCTCACCTTTTCCTGCATTGCCCTTTCACTGTATACATCCAACAACAACTGCAGTTAGGAAGGACCAGGAACTTCAGGGAACTGAAAAGAAAGCTCCATCAATACTGGATCAGGAGGAAGTGGAGTAAGATGCAACTACATACAACTTTTCTGTACCAGATTTGGATTGAAAGGAACCATAGGATCTTCCAATCACAAGAGCGGAAGAAGGAGACCTTGATTGAGAAGATAGAATCAGATTGTAAATGGATAAACTCTTAGGTTTCTTTGTCTGTTATTCTATGTTTTGTACTAGGCTAAGAGTGATGGCCTGAAACTTGTTCTCTTGGGTACTGATGTGCTTTTAATATATTTTTCGGTTCATAAAAAAAAGGTGAGTTCCCTTTTAAAAAATAATTTTAATTTAAACAAGAAAGTTACTCATGCAAGCTTTTGGAATAATGTTTGTTAGGTTTTATGTACAATTGCTTGGACTCTATGATTCATTGATGTACGGATCATTAATGTAGATTAGTTACATATCTCTATTCTTAGATTTCTATTTATTTCAGTTGAATGGTTGTTCATGTTTGAAATACTAGTATTGTTTACGGTTTTTTGGATGCATGGAAGGTGTTTGTTAAAATTCTTGAGTGGATTTTGTAGGATATGCCACCAAAAACTCCATTGTAGAAGACACACAATGCACCCCTTCCTCTCTAGGCATTCGATCCAATCTTAAAGAACAACTGAAGAGGTTCGTGTCGCAGGAGGCAAGGCCAATCAAACAAACTTATAGAACAAGGCGGCATTTTCCAAAGAAGGGAATAGAAGCATCTCCCCCATTTGAAAAATCTATCCAGATACTTGGATGGGAAAATAAATTTGTGACACGCCTGCAATGTTTAACCTCAACATAGTGAGTGAGTTTTATGCTAATCTGAGGTGTGGTCTGAGGTGGGATAAGGCATTATGTAGAGGGAAATGGTCCAATTGACAGCTCAATTCATAAACAAATTGAATGGGTTGCCAAATGTTCAAACCGAGGAGGATGAATTTATTGCCTTCCACGTCCAGGTCGATGACAATTATAGTCTTAATGATCCTACTAGGAATGAGATCGTGAGGACGGTAACTATGGAGGGAACTGATGTTGATTCACTTGTCAAACCGGGTTGGACAAAGATTCCAAAGAAGGCTCTAACACCCGAGATGAATGGATGGTACCACTTTATAGCATATAGAATTGACATGGTCACAATGAACAAAAGTACACAAATTGAGGCTTACGTATCTATAAGAAACTAAGCAGAAATTACAATGGAATGTAGGTCAACGAATAGTGAATAAATTGAAACAGGATGAGGAGAAATCTGACTGTTACGGTTACTGCAACCTCATCTCCGCACTCTGCACAAAGGCAGGTATCCGCACTATCTGCACGACATATACATGCAACCAATGGGAAAGATTACAATAGACACTTTCTACAAAATGCCTCATGACAATGTAATTCCGTCATTGGAATCTAAAGTCGCAGCGTTGGAGGTTGGTGTCCAAAATTTACTTACGGAATCACATTATCAAAGATCCTAGTGTGATCACCTGGGTAAGATATTCTAGTATCAATTCCCCGATGCGTTGAAAGTAGTTGGACCTTTCCCTACATACCGAGGGACGGGAAGTAGAAAATCATGAATAATATCGAGCAAATGACTCGATATTATTCATGATTTTCTATAAAATTTTCATAAACTATGGTTTTTTCACGTTTTATTTTGCTGGGATGATTAAAAAATCTATGTTATTTTAAATTGAATTTAAGGTGTTGGAATTTCAAGTACTATGATAAATTGGGCCACATTGTCATTTTTCCTTGTGGATGGATTCGGATTTATCCTTGTTTAGTTTTTTACTTATTCACCTTGTTTTAGAATATTTTAGCCTTGTGGATTGATTGATCTTCTTGGTTAGCATTAATATTGTTTTCAGATTCTGTGTTGTTGGCTATTCTGAGTTTGTTCTATTATGTTTCCCTGGATTTTGATTCAGATGGATTAGGAAAATTTAAAATAGGGCATTGTAAATGCAAAATAAAAACCAACACTGATTTTCTAGATAAGGTACCATTGCTGGGAAAATAAACAGCGACATGTAATAAAATTGGTGCTGAAAAATTTAGGGGTTGTTTGGTTGGGGTAATCGGAATGCGGAAAGGGAATAAAGTGTAATGAATCTCTTAGTTAATTTCTAGTTGTTATTTTTAATCATTCCCTTTCCTCTTTTTACGGTTTGAAATTCTCTCAATTCGGTGAATGATGATTCTCTACCCCACCCTGGGATTCGGATTCCCCATGTTTCATGTACCGGTTCCAGGTGTAAAAACTATTTTACTCACAAGATTTTTTCTGCTTATAAATGTTCCAACTTCTTAAACTATGAAAATTCTTGGAAAATATATAATATGTTTACCGTTATTTAACATTTTAGTTTCATGCAAAAATGAATTAGGCAGAACAATAATCATATATATGTATTGCTATATTATAAGAGAATAAATAAATTAAATAATATTGCTATAAAATAGACAAAGAAAATTAATAACACTAACACAAAATAGTATTATAATTTTTTCGAGTTGTATATGGGATGAATATTACTAAAACTATAGTTTTTTATAACTAAAATTTGATAATAAATATTATTATTTCATAATTTATACTATAAATAATAGTATAATAATTTAATATAAATATTATTTTCCTATATAAATAATTATTTATTATTTTATATTATAAATAACAATTATATTATATTATATAAATATTACTATTTTATATATTGTAATTTAGTTATACTTTATATTTATTATCAAAATAAAATTACAATATTCTGATTGTTATTTTAATAAAAATATTATGATATTATTTTTCGAGTTGCATTTGAGTCAAATATAAATAAAACTATAATTTTCATATGAACCGGTTTTTTAGTTAAAAAATATTAATATTTTTAAACTTTATACTTTGAAGAATACTTATATTATTTTATCATAAATATATTATTTTTATATAAATAATATAAATATTAATAAGTTAAGTGGTAATATATAATTTAACTTAAATAAATTTAAGATAAAAAAATTAATATCATACGTAAAAAAAATTGCTCCCTCCGTCCCGGAATAAATGGCACATTGAAATGTGGTTCGATATTTTATGCAAGATGAGGTGACAACGAATAATTGTGAAAAAGTAGAGATATTTTAGGAAAGCAGTGGGGCCAGACATAAAGTTGTTAAAGTTAAAAAGGATATCGTAGGAATTTTACAACATACTATTCTTTAGCATTTCGGGTAAGAATTAAAGTGTGTCATTTTATGTGGGACAGACGAAAATAAAAAATGTGTCAATTATTCTGGGATGGA
Organism: Rubia occidens; assembly: GCA_032360425.1. Taxonomy (NCBI): domain Eukaryota; kingdom Viridiplantae; phylum Streptophyta; class Magnoliopsida; order Gentianales; family Rubiaceae; genus Rubia; species Rubia occidens. The sequence continues at coordinate 18,693 of JAUOBV010293528.1, forward strand.
GGGAGTATACGGAGTAATAAATTTACTTTTAAATTGTATATGGGTCAAATATTAATAAAATAAATAGGACTATTATTTTCATATTAAACAATATTATTTCATAATTTATACTATAAATAATAATTATAATATTTTAATGTAAATATATTATTTTATTATATAAATAATTTAATTTACTATTTGGGTTGATTAATTTAATTCCCCGTTCTTAAGATAG
>JAUOBV010293636.1:0-11154 GCA_032360425.1 Rubia occidens
TGCCGACAAATGAGTAAATTGTAACATATATTAACTTTTCTTTTTTTCTTTTTCTCTCTTTCTCTCATTTGCCTTGGAATCCTTTCGGGTTTTCATCCTAGCCACATATAAATTTTCTTTTGGTTCACATCTCGCCCACACATTTAGCCTCTCATTTTTTCCCTAGACCGCCCATTGAAGTTTTTGGCCTATCAGGGCTGCCAATGTTGCCTAAATTTCTCTCTCGGATTTTCAACTTAGTGGGTTCTCTTTATTCTATTTCATTTTTTATTTTCCCCAAAATTTTCAGTTTCCCATGTTCTTCCAATAAAACATAGCCAAAAAGTTTTGGCATGTCAAAGCTATAAAAACATCTGAATACATCAAAATACAACATCCCAAAATGAACAAAACATTAAGAATATCCAAGTCTAAATCATCCTAAAAGAAAGTAGTAAATGATGAATACCCTCCCCACCCTTAAACACTACATTTCCATCAATGTAGACAACAATTGGAAAAACACAATACGAATCACAGTAGGGGAGTACGATAGCAAAAATGCTCACAATCACTGTTGTGGGGATGAACCGCTATCTCCGTAGTACTATTGATATAGAGCCATCAACTCCTCATTCCTCTGACGCCTCTCCCCGTGCCTCGATGCAACGGGATCTGGTCCTGGGTTGCCACCCGAGAGTGTCTGCATTTCCTAGACTCTGGATGCGAGCTGATCAATCTCCTCATCAATATCCAAAAGGTTCCATGATATATATTGGTTATGATCATATATCATGTTGAGCAGTCATGAGTAGTAATCTGGAGACGACTACTAGAAGTGACTATGGCGGCTACGATCCTCATGCATCAGATCAGGTTGCTTTTGCTGTAAGGAAAGAGGTGGCAAATGCAGTGCATCCCACATCAGGGTAGAGGGAGGATCTCTATCGTCAGTCCGAGCTGGGAGGTTATTAAGCTCCCACGAAGAACCCTTCATGCAGTCACCATCTGGCTCGATCACCAAATTAGTGATTAGGGTGTCCATCTCTAGCTTCATATGCTGGGGTTGTGGAAGTTTCATGAATATTACACCTCAAGGCCCATAAGACCAATGAAACTCCACTAGATCAATCGTGGTCTTGATAAAGTGGAAGTTGGAAATCCGGGCCAATGCGATGCTATAGAACTCCCCTCTACCAAGTTGCTGAATGACCTTATATTAGCAATGAGCAACTACTTCGCAAGGAGGGTGATCATGCCCCCTACCGATGTCTCACACTTATTTTTCTTTGCCGACTCAATAACCTTTGTGACCCATAAATCAGCATATCCTCCATATCCTATCCCTTCACTAGTCAACTCTCACAAGAAATGAATCTCAACATTCGGAAAATTTGTTGCCTCAGTGTGATAAAACAAAGTGGTGGAGAGCAGGCGATGTACATATCGAAGGGGATGATGGATGATCACATTGTTCTTATCCCTCACATTTTGCACCTTCTTGGTGATGGTATTCTAGAATAAGAAATTCTCCTTAGTTGTGAGGGTATGTCTCTTCTGATCGAACCTCGAACGGATCTTTGCTCCATCCCAACCAAATGCCTCCTCAATCTCCGATAGGCTTATCTCAATGGATTGGTTATTCAGATGAAACCAAATGAACCTCTCACATGGCACTCTATCCTTTTCAGTGTATGTCTTCACCATGGAGAAGAATTTCAAGGTGTATCTCCGGTAGGTGGGTGCACCTCGTGACAATAAACCACTCATACCTCTTTTATTGAGGAGGCATATGACTGGCTCCTTCAGCTAAAGAACTCCAATGCACTCTCATCAACAAAATATGTCTCCTGGATCCTTCTTGAGGCTAGCATGTCTAATTTATCAACATAAGCGCCGGTGATCCTATGCAAACCCTTAAATTTGTCTGGGGGAAGTGGTGGTACTGGCACAGCTACCAGTGGAGAAGGCGGGGATGGAGTGGATGCACTCATAGCTCGAGTAGGTCTAGGTCTCTTCGGAGGCATGTTTATCAACATAGCAAACAATGTCAAACACACAAGGATATAATGGACAAAAATCATGCAAGCATCACTAGGATATTATTCCACCAAAGTATGTAGCACACATTGATAAACATTCAAGCATCATTATAAAGATTAGCAATCATAGTCAAAATGACGTAGTCGAGACACTACAATCATCAAAAAGCTACTACAAAGATGAAAGAATACTCATGTGTCCACACATGTATTTATACTATGCCACAATTATATCCTATTTCACCAATCCAGGTCAAGCATTACAATTCCCCAACAATTTATACCAACATATGAAATCACATATAGTATGCAATTCTACTTCACCAATCTAGATCAACATAGAGATAATATACAATTCTGTAAAAGTACATAGTTACATATCATCATGATTAGCTAATGTCAAAATATCTAGAATTTCATTCTTCACGATCACAGCCAAAACATCCACCAAAATACCAAAGCGTATTCATATCCAAACAATAATTACATCATCCAATACTAATGCCAAACTAGCATAATAAATTCTACTAGTTTCACACCTAAAATAAAAATTACGAACATAATATAAACATTCCCTATCCATAATACAAGCAGTTCATCACCAATTCTAGCAATTCCTACAAATTAAAACATTCACAAAAATCACCAATTCAATCAATATCGCAATTAAAGAAAAAAATTGAATAAAATGTACCAATTTGATGCTTAGCATGAAATTCCTAACTGTTAGGGGTTTGAGTTCTTGGAGAATTTGGTGTGATTAGGGATGAAATGGATGGGAAATATACAAGGGATTGAGATGAGGAAGATTTTGTCTAGTTTAAATGGCGATTTCCGACAAGATTTGGTGGTGTGCTGGCGAGAGGGCGGTGAGAGATGGGACGGCGGCAGCGAATGAGTGGTGCTGTGAAAATGAAAATGGGTTCTGCCCCATTTTTTGTGAGTACAGTGTCACAACTCGCGATGACACTGCCGCGAGTCGCGACAATGAGGTCAAAACACTCTGAGAAGTCAAACCAACGTCACGCTCGTGACATACATGTTGCGAGTCACAAAAATTTGATCCTGGGACTTGTCATTTTTTCAGACTCTTTCTGTTTTTCATCGCGATCGCAACAAGACAATCGCGACTCGTAAAAAACTGGACCTGAGTTGATATTTTGTACAAAACTTCCAATTTTTGTCATGTTCGCGACATGTTTGTCGCGACTCGTGATGGTGTGTCATGATTCACGACACCTACATCGCGACTTGTGAAATTTTGTATATGTAAGTTCACATTTTTGGAAACTGGTTTAGATTTTGGTCGCGATAGCGACAGGCTCGTCATAACTCGCGAATAAATAAAGTTGGAAGTTGTCAAAAATCCCATGTTTGTCGCGACTCGCGGCAGGCAGGGTTTCCCATACTTAGAATAAAAATTTAGAAGTTGCCAACTTCCAAACCTTTCTTCCCTTCTTATAGCCTTCACTCCTTCATCCATATGGTGTAATCCATTCAATTGGCTACAAAATCATAGAAAATCACACACGTAAGAAGAACACGACAAAATAATGAAATTATCGACAGAAACTTAAGTTGAAATAACATCAACGAAAAGTCTAAAGTGATGACCCGGATGATCAAAACAGATTTTATTTAATATCTTCAGCACGAATCACCTCCCTTCTTGGACTTATTAACCACATGGACAAAAAATGTCGGCTTTCTTTCCTCTGTCCGGGATAAAACATTTGGGATCTACATCATCCCCTAACAATATTTTCCGCACATAGCTAATACTTCCTTATGTTCTCTCGACATGTCTATTAGCTCACCTTTTTGTTCCATGGAAATCTCAATCGGATGAGCATTCGGGGGTTTCTCTCCTTCCCCAAGAGGGGATAATTTAAGAACTTTAGGTGGTGGTTTGCACTCTTCCACTGGAGTCTTCTCACGAGAAGGAGGGAAACCCACTTTTATAGGCATTACCTTGGACATATGAAAGGTGTTAGAAGTTGCTTCCCCTATAGGCTATTCACCATTGTTGTTTTCTTTCAAATTAGTACTAAAAATATTTGCAATCAAAGAATCATTTAAAGCATCATCTACGACAACCTTCAAGGAACTAATATCATTGGGCTCAAACACATCTTCCTTTATATAATCAATAATATCAACAACTTGGCAATAACGGTATCTACTAGGATGATCAATAGAATTGATAGTGTAAATTCTATTTTCCGCCCATTGAATTCCATGGTTAATGTTCCATTATGCACATCAATTATTGTCCTTGAAGTTTTTAAAAATGGCATACCTAAATAAATAGGTGTGGCATGATTATCGCTCTCAATATCGAGGACATAAAAATTGGCATAATTCCCTTTGGGTATGTGCTAGAATGATCGGCTAGCTGGATAACAACCCCAGTTTTGTGCAAAGTTCCTATATCTAGACTTTTATACAAAGAATGTGAAATCACATTAAATGAAGCACCTAAGTCTAGCATGGCCTTGTTAACACATTTCCCTCCTATCTCACAAGGAATGTAAACATTTCCGGATCATCGCATTTAGTAGGTAACTCCTCATAAAAAATGCCGAAGATATACTCGCCTTTTCCACTCTTATTTTTGCTCTTCAATTTTTGTTTCCTATTGATGGTACACAAATATTCGAGAAATTTAGCATACAATGGAATTTAATTTATAGCATTCAAGAGTGGAATGTTTACCTCACACCTATGAAAGACTTCGTAGATGTATTTTTTGTCCTCCTTGGTCCTTCTATCCTTAAAGGCCTCTGGAAATAGTGGTTCTGGCTAAGAGATAGGGATCTCTGCCACTTAGGATTTCTTGCGAGGAGGGGATATGGTTTCATGATTTGATCATGGCCTAGGCACGAAGGTCTCCACCTTAATTTCTTCCCCCTCATTCATCTTCTCATTGACCAACTCTTCGGCCCTCTTCTCAACATATTTTTCCTTTTCAAACATCCGCTCAACATCAACCTTGCCTTGAAGCATTCACACTACCTTTCCACCCCTCAATGAGATAAAACTCACATTTTGACAAGGGTTAAGCTCCGATTGAGAAGGAGGTTTTCACGAATCTCTTACCTCCATTCGATTCAAGATATGAGCAATTTGACTCACTTGAGTCTCTAGGGTTTTGATGCTAGAGTTTGTATTCTCTTGGTGTTTCTTGGACTTTTTTGCACATATGGTCAATTTTCCAATGAATTGCATGATTTTCTTCTTTGACATCCCTAAACCTTCACATTAATTGTGGGGCTTATCACCAAGCCTTTGGTATTGAGTTTTGGTGGCTGATATTGTTGTTGAAGAGGGCGATAACGTTGAGCATTTTGACCCTCTTGTGCATTCCCATATCGGAGATTTGGGTAGACTTGGTTGGTCACATTGTAAGGCCAATTTTGGTAGCCTCGTCCTCCTTGGTAGCCTTGATATCCTTGATACCCTTGATTTTAGTATCCTTGGCCTCATTTATATCCCATGGAACTCACCTCCTCCACATATTCATCTTGCAAAGTAGGACATTCATCCGTAATGTGTGGAGAAGAATGAAACTCGCAAGATTTTACATGAGGTTTAGCTACGGATTGTGTCATCAAAGTATTGACAATAGAAGTGAGGGTCGAGAATTGGTCTTCAAGCTTCCCATTGTTGGAAGAAGCACTTGCATTATTGGGGGTTTACCTCTTCAAATTGGCTCTTAGGATAAAAAACTTCCATTCTTTGGCTAGCTCCACGTAGAGCTCCATAGCTTGCCTCGAGGACTTGTTCCCAAAAGAACCATTACAAGATCCCTTCACTAGCCTTTGATCTTGATCAAGAAAACCATTATAGAAATAATAAACTAAATCCCCATCTAAGTAGACATGATACAGACAACTAGTGAGAAGTTTCTTGAACCTCTCCCAATAGTGATAAAATGACTCATCATGCCATTGGATGATGTTCCCAGTATCTTTCATCAAGATGGTGGATTCTTAAGCCGGAAAGTATTTTAAGAGAAATTTCCTCTTCAACTCAATCCAAGAGGTGATGCTTCCGGATGGAAGATAAAGAAGCCAATATCTTGCGGTGTCTCACAATGAAAATGGGAAGACCTTCAACATATAAAGCTCCTCATTTACCCCTTCGGAAAGAATCACACTACAAACCATATGAAAGTTGAGGAGGTGTTATTTGGGATATTCCCCTTGTCTAACAAGAAAGGATGGTAGCAAGTGTAGCAATCCGGACTTTGACTCAAAATGCCCGTTAGATCCAATAGCCAGATATGTGATGCACATTGGGTGTTGCTCAAGATTGGGAGCCATAACCTCCCCCAATGGGATTTGTCGAAACAGAACGTTAATGTGAGGGTGTTGAGGTCCTCCTCCTGGAATTTCCTCTTCATGTTCCTCTTGATGATCCATAGAGGTATAAGGTTCCTTCTTGTGAAGAGGATCGAGTACGGACCATACACCAAGAACTCAAATAATACATCTCCAAGCCAACCTAAGATCAAATAAAAACCAAATAAAAGAAAACTAACAAATATTCACAACCAACACAAATTCCCACATAATATGCCCAAACACTTAAAAATACACCTCTTCTCTAACAGCGGCACCAAAATTTGGGAGGTCATCGTCGTACCTCTCAAAGATATAATTTATAAACCCTAAATGCTTATTAAATACAATTACTAGATAAGGGAAAGTCGGGGTCATCCACAAAGAAGAGGGATTTTTCTAAGGGTTTTCACATATGAAGGTGAACAGTACCGTAGACATAGAGATATATATATATATAAGCATGTAAGGAGGGAGATTTTTGGTTGGTTTTTCTTATTTATGAATTTAAAGAAAAATTAACTAGCAAGCAATGTATATGTAGTAAATAGGCAACAAACTACAAAAAAAGAGATTAAACACAAGCTACGGGACCTTGCCCACAACTGATTTCCAATTCCAAGCCTTTTATCTATCCTTGAACATACAACCTATTCAATACTTTTACTATTGTTGTGAAGATATATCGTAAATCCTACTTTGTTAGTAGTTTACAAGAGTGAATTCGACATCCCTTGCTAAACCTCACTAATGACTCCTTTAATCGATCAACACATAAAAGTATCCCATTAGTGGCATTGAGTATAAAGAATCAACAAGCTTGGTAACACTTATAAACACTGCACCGTGTCTAAGCATTGAACCAATTTATGCATTTACATATGATTAATCAAGAACGTTAAACATTTATAAACTTTCCCTATTTGCAACACAAAGCAAACATGAAAAGAATTCGACATTATCACATTCATCTAGCATTTAGAAAATCATCAACCATATTAGAAGCTCTAATTCATGCTCTTGGATTCCATATCAAAAGAGGGGGAAATTAGCTACTTTCTCCCAACTCTAACAAGAAATCATACAAGCAACTCATATACTCAAACTTCCAACACCATTAATTCATTCAACAACAAACATTCAAAGCACAATAAATACACAATATCAAAGCATTAAATATCTCATATGTAGTTCTCAAGTCATGGGTTTGGAAGCCTTAATCAATTCTTCCCAAGACTAATTTTAGCTACTAGAATTCATACTAAATAACAATAGTAATTAAAACATAAAATCAAGATGAAAAAAATGAAAATGGTAGAAAACTAGTGTTTTTAAGCTGCAGAATCAAGGAGAAAAGTTATTTGAAAGAGAGAGGATAAGATGGTATTTATAGTGGAAAAATTCAAAAAATGGATATGGGCAGCGACATGTCACAACTCGTGACACAGGCTTCGCGACTCGCGATAGACAGAGTAAGCTGCTCTATAACGTTTTCTTCTTCTCGTGTAAGTGTAGCCATCTTGTATTCATGTCTTCAAGTATTTATGGTCTTTAAAATTTTGAATTATTACCTTGTCTCACAAAAGATCCCAAAATCACAGTATAACATGGACACATCAAAGGTGCATTTATGAAAGGTATGCTTATGTATAAAAGCATAAATCATGTAAAAGGACGACTTACCTTGTTTTCTTTGTTTTACGAAACTATAAGGAGTAATTGTCCAAAATGGTACCCACTTTTAATCGAAATTCACAGTTTGGTACCCAAATTTTAAAAATGCGTCATTATGGTACCCGGATTTACATTTATGTTCCAGAATGGTACCCAAACCGGTCATAGCCGGTTTTGATTTGGTCAACCCCTAGTCAACGGTCAAATTTGGGTACCATAATGGCACATTTTTAAAATTTTGGGTACCAAACTGTGAATTTTGATTAAAAGTGGGTACCATTTTGACCGTTGACTTGAGGGTTGACCAAATCAAAACCAGCTATGACCGGTTTGGGTATCATTCTGGAACATAAATGTAAATACGGGTATCATAATGGCGCATTTTTAAAATTTGGTACCAAAATGTGAATTTCAATTAAAAGTGGATATCATTTTGGACAATTGCTCAGGTGAAAAAGGTAAAGTGTTTTGAAACGAGCAAAAGGGGTTGGTAAAAAGGAGAGTAGGAGAGAATCATAGTAGTAGGAGTAGGAAGGTATATTCTGCATGTGAGAGCCAGCTGAAGACTTACCCAGTTGAACCTACACAAGAAATTCACCAGAAAGTGGAGTAATTGTTTCATTTTCACCCTACATAATTACCCATCTCAGTTTCGTCAAATGCCACGCCATTGAATTTCAGAGTTGCATGAGTACTTAGAACTTAATCTTTGTGTTAGGGCCCCAAACAAAATCAATTTGGGGATCTTATATTTTCACTCTCATGAACAGTGGTATTTTAAAAGTAATACTCACTATTTCATTGAATGTGCCACAATTTTTTAAGGTTATTTTTGTGAATTTGACACACTTTCTTTTTATGAAAAGATTTCTTCAATTTCATCCATGCATTCAACTTTTCACCTTCTAAATTCAATTCCATCCACTCATTCCATTCACCTAAATCCAAGTACCTAAGTCTATGGTGACACATCCAACAAAACGGAGGTAGTAGATTAAATATTTTTAATTTAAAAGTAAGGTACATTCATATTCTTGATTTCTTTGTTTAGTACACATGTATCTCTGAGAATTTTGAAAGTGCACATATGCCTCTCATATTTTCTGAAAGTGCACATATATCCATATAGCCAGAGATCGATTTTGAAAAATTGAGAGGTATATGTGCAATAAAGAAGGAACTTGGGGTACATTTACACTTTTGAAAAATTGAGGAGTATATGTGTGCTAAACAAGGAACTAGAGATATGAATGCTCTTTATTCTTAATTTAAACACGTTATTTTTTAACTTATACATAATACTTTTAAATTTAAATATTATATATTTTAAATTTGAATACTATTTTTCTTACAATAATTCATGTATTTTTACATAGAAACACATCTTATTATACATTTAACTTATAATAAATTAAAAATATAATATATAACTTAAAATGTATTTACATGAAAATCTTTCATGAAACTTTTATCTTCATTCATAAGTAATTATTCCATTTAATGATTCCATTCATTTATTTTCAAACTAAATTTCAGCATAAATTTGAAATTATCATTTTTTTTCTTAATAAAAATCAATATAATTAATTTTTCTAATATAATTCGAAGAAGAAAACTAATTTTCTTTTTAATACTCAACAGATATAGAAACTTTATTTCCCCAGTATTAGTAACATTTTAAAGTTTGAAAATCCAAGAAGAAGATGTCAGGTAAATAGTTCAGACAGTCCAAATGCAAATGATCACCCGGAGTCATTACTGTGAACGAAATGACCATTTCACATGTAATGGCCACTCTAGAGCACTGATGGTAATCAATTTGATAATTATTAGTTTTAAAAAAAAAACAAATTGATAATTATTAGGTGCGTACTCGTAATTACTAATTAAAATTCATTTTAAAAGAATAAAATCCAGAGTCTGTCTCTTGAGAGATATTTTTCCCATAAGTTATGGAAATATCAGAGTTTAAACGGCAAATTAGAAGAAATCAAGAGAAAAATTTTGGCTTCCACTAATCGGGTCATAAACTTATAACTACTGTACGTTGCATAATAAATTGTTAATATTACAACTAAAATTGTTTACTACTACGTATGTCTTTTCATTTGCTTATGGAAAGACATTTTTTTATTGCTTCTATAATTCTAATTCAGCTCCGTCTTTTCATTTGCTTAAGGAAAGACAAGTTTTTCTAAAATTGTACCTAAAATTGATCATTTTAATAATTTAAATACACTTAATAAGGATTATAATGGATGAAATTGACATCTAATAAAAAAATCGTATCATAAAAAAAAACTAAAATACGTCTCAAGTAAACTAAATAACACATTCATCAAATTTATTATGGTTTATCTATTCCTCTCTTAGAATAATTACACTCTTTTCATTGATATTCCTTTTCCTATCTTCTCATCGAGTAGACTGGAAAATAATAGTTTTTTGAAATAATATTCTTTGAATTTTTATTTTATTTAATAACTGTTGAATTTTCTCCATATACAAGTATAATTATGCACCACCTGCAAACTGTCGTCTCCGAAACTAGACCACTACGATCTCACCTTTATCGACCAACTGCAGAATGGCAACCAAGAACTTAGGAAACACCATCATTGAATATATTGAAACTCATTGAAGTCTGAAAGTCCAGCCATTTGAATAACTAGGGACGCCCTTCTGAGAACACATAAACGTTGCACCATCAACGAACCACCGCCACCGGAGTCGGAGCCACCACAATCTCACTTCATCGACCAATTGCATGTTGGGAAACCACAACGAGACCACCGACACGGTCCTATAAACATTGGGTAATCCTTATCAAGAAATTGCTATAATATTCACAATTCTTGATATATAAGTGTGGTTTGAAATCTGGATCTCTCTGCTACAGAGAGTGTGGATTAACCCTGAACCAATGTCCATTTCACTTTATGACATTACTTTATATGTAATGCAATCCCCAACAAGTGTAAAAATATATGGAGTAGTGGTATAAATAACTACTCAACGTAGGTGAACAAAAAACACAGCAATCATGATTCACCACGAGATCGAGTGATATTAAATTAGTTCAAAATCGAAATCGAGCCATGAATAAATATAGGGTG